>WHYT01013954.1:28241-61458 GCA_009806455.1 Tetrax tetrax | reverse complement strand
AACAATATCCCAATGATGTCAAAAAGGGAAGAGGGATTTTTAAAATGTATCTTGTATAACTGCAGTATGGTGTGCAATTTCGGAACCAAGTCCAGGATTTTATTTTCAGCTCCCTGGATCTTGGTCTTTTATTATCTTCAGGCAGCAAGTCTAGACATCCAACTTGCATATGTGCACTAGTACACACATAGTTTTAAAAAAGCCCTTTAACTGAGAGATATGGTCTGGTAAATGGAATGGGAATTACAATAAATAATTGTGATGTGTTCCATTAAAAAAATCTAGTCAAATCCTATGACAATTAAAACAAAATCCCCCAAAAACTTAAGAGTAAAATAAATTGAGTTTTTGTAAAAGTGCAATGAGGGAGCTTTTTAATTCTTAACTGAACAAATGGTGCAGAAAGTATCAATGCTTTAAGTACAGTATACTGTATAATGCCATACAAACAGAGGAATTATATTTACTATAGAGGAGACAGTCTGCTATAGCTCTTCAAAAGCAGATATTTAAAGTTTACTTTCACATGGGTTTTCACTTTTTGACCTGCTCTTGACCTGGGTAATACTTGCAGACCAGTGAGTCTAAGAAGGCCTGGGATCTATTAAAAGAGTAGTAGCTTGACTTTTACTGACTAGCATGCTGATGCTTTAAAGTAAATGTTATGGTTTGTCAAAGGAACCAATTTGGTTACCGTTTGTTCTTCCTGCCCCTGCCTGCTGATATTTTTTCAAGTGTTTTTCATTCTTTAAATTCTATAAAGAAATCTGCATGCTGTTATTTTAAACTTCTGTATCTTTCTTTTGAGTAGTTCATATGTAAACACTGGGCAGTATACCCAAAGTTTAACCCAAGTACATTTGGTAGGACTTAAACTGAAAGAGCACTACTATTATGTTCTTTGTCTCTGGTCACTCAGTTATCATGGTGAGAGATCCCATTTATACAATTTTTAAAGGCATAGATGGCTATACCTCTTGTCCTCCTAAATTAATTAGAAGAGAAGCAGTATGCTGTGTATGTAAGCACTTTATTTAGGGAAAATACTAGCTTCATCACTTGTTTAAATTTGCACTTCGGTTATTATTGGCTTATTTTGTTAATATCACTATTTCCTGTTATATTTTTCAAGCTTTATGCAATATGTAGGATTTTGTTAGATATATCAAAACAGTGAGAAACTTTGAACAGTTTGGCTGGACAGGAGCCAGATCCATTCCCCTAATTTTACAAGGGACAACCTTGTTATACTTATCTCTAATTCATTGGCTTAAAAATAGTTCTATTTAATGTAATATGACAAAATAGGTGTACAATTTTTTCTCCTTGAAATTACAAGACCTTAAAATCTCAAGTCTGTAAGGAGAGGCCACAGTAAGTTTCCAGTTAGCAACATGCTTGAGAAGTCCTGCATTTTGGGGGTAGGAGAGGTACCTATGAGGAATCACCCCTCAGCAGACATCAGCAGATGCTTGACATATATGGAGAAGAGATTGAAGCACAATTTGGGTCGAGCCCTGTATTTTCCTGTAAAGCATTAGGTTCAAAGTTGTAGGAGTTGTGTAAATCCTCTAACTTGTATTTTTTCTATATCTCATTTTTATTTGTCTCAAAACAAAGGGCTTGTGTGCCAGCAATGACTTATGTCCCAAAATGATATCAACTGTGTAAGTTTATGTTCACAAAACTAATCACCTGTGTTCTGCCAGCTCAATGCAGAAGGGGATGGAGTGCAGCTGGGAAGCTGCCTCTCTTGCTATAGCAGGTTTATTGGCTTGATTCTTCTATGAATTATGTCTGATATTATATGAAGGGGATTTTCTGTGGACTGTTCTCCAATATAGTACAATCTGTCAAACAACAGAAATCTCTGGATTTTTTTAAGTTGTCTGTATTGCACCTTTAAATAGCAAGAAATCCAAACTTGAGAGGTTTTGTCTGAGGCAGCGCTTTGGACAGACTAGAAGAGTTTAAAAATTTGGTTAAGAAAACATTAGCAACTCTGAACAGGACTGATGAAAATATCGAGTCACAGCCTGCAAATCCTTTAGAAATGAGATGGGGTGCAAACAAACATGACAGAATTAAGCTGCTAAACAAAAAGATGCAAATGTTTCTTATTTCTCCTAATCATTCATTCTTGCTAATGCAAGTTCTGAAACTGTCATGCTTGCAGTGAGAATTTTTAAGATCTTGTCTCCATTTCTAAGGTATAAGCTGAAGATGGCTCCTTTGCCTCTTTTGGCAATTCGCCCTTCATAGATTAGATCTACAGAAAAACAATAAAGGCAAATTTCAAATCCTCAAAGCTGTCTTTGGACATGAACTGCTTTTGGAGGTGCTAGCATTAAAATAGACTTTAGTTTGCATAACAACTATCAAAAGGCAATCAAACCAAAGTGCAGTTTGGTGAATAATTTAAGGAGGATTTTCCCACGTCAGTTCTCTCATCTTTATTAACAGTAAGAAGTACCTTACCTTCACATAGTAGCAGCATGCAGATCTGTACTTAAAAAGTACTACAAGTTACTGCCACAGTAACTTTACTGTGCCCTGAAAAACTTACCGAACCTGCAGACAGGCTAAGAAGTATCCCACTATATAAATCACCTGGTCTTGGTTTTGTTCAAGCAAAATGCTTAACGGGAATGTGACTAACTGAGGTAGATACTGTGATACTTCAAAGAAATCCCGCCCTATCCCATTCTGTCTTTTGTGGGATGTAAGATGATGTCACTGCCTTTGTTATCCTATTTAAGTATGATTAAGAAGTGAAACTAGGCTATACTCCTACAAAGGATTTCCTATTGCACTGAGTGAGACTATTTACTTGCACAAGTGAAAGTTTTTACTTGAGACAAAGCAAAACTACTTTAGATTTGGTTGGTAAAAAAAAAATGCAAAACAAGGAAAACAAAAAAAAACAAACAAAAAAAAACCCCAAAAATCCAAGCCATCCCCCAATGCTTCCTAATGAAAAGTAAATAATATCTGGAATATTTACATCTTCTTTTCAACTTCACAGTTTAACATTGCAAATGGTTGATTCAGTTTGGTGATTTGCCAAAATTGCTGTACAAAGAACAAGCATATCTTTACATTAAAAAATTTACTTAATTGTTCATGCTTTTTTTTTAAGTAAAAAAAAAAAAAAAAAAAAGAGGAAACTTGTTTCCCAGACTTTTCAGTTTTCCAGGCTGTAGACTCTTTACCATTCAACTGCTCCATCCATAGCCAAGAAACCAACCAAAATGTTATCATTCACAGCTCTTGCAGGCTGCTGTAATCACTCAAAGAAAGCTATCTTGAACTCAGTTCAGCTCAGCAGATCAGAAAGTCTCTTTCCCTGGCTCTGTGGAAAGCAATAAGAAATTTGCCCCTTATTTCAGAGTAACCAAACTTTAGTCCAAAGCTCTGATGTGGGAAACATAAACTCTTTGCTATCATGTTATAGACTATCTGGCAGGGCTGAGAAATGCCAAAGTATCAACAACAATAACCTTTCATTCATAAGGGGGAATTTTTTAAACAGCAGAAATGCTTAGGTTGCATTTCCTAGCCTTCTCCTTGAGTCAGTTTAGCCCCCATTTTCCTAATTTCTGATTGAACATTTTTACCAGGTTCCAAACTCCAGAAAAAAAAAAAAAACAGCGCTAAAGTCCAAGGTATGGACTTCATACAAGTATTTCTCAACAAACAAAATTGCACTATCCAAGACCTTCTCTATATGAAGACCTTCTCTTCTCTGCTCAAGAGAAGACAAAGCCTCAAAGGGAGCACTACAGCAAGGCTGCCTAATAACCGGGTCAGATCCCACAAGGAACCGCATTTAGAGGGGGTGCATGAGGAAGAATGATGAGCAGGAAATTAAAACAAAAGAACCACCCATCACCATTTAAAATGAACCAGAAAATGGGAAATTTAAAGGATTTGAAAATAAAATGGGCTTCCTGGATCAAAGCGTTGTAAAGGGGATACAGAATTTTTAAACTTTAGGTAGCCAGTTCAAAATCCAGCTGAGGTCAGGAGGGACAAAAGGTTATCATCCTCTAATGACTCTCACAAACTTAATTAAAGTCTCCATCAAACTTTTTACGTCCAATTGCATAACCTTAGCTTCCACTGGAGACAATAGCAAAACTCATATCAACTCAGAATGGAGCCAGACTTATACGCCTGTATCTATAAATAGGCATCATGCCAACTACCAGAAATAAGGTTATTTTGAAAAAAAAAATGCTGAACACACTCCAGATATAAAGATATTTTGCATCTAGGCATGTATTTCACAATTTTAGCTGCAACTTAATGAGCAGTCTTGCTAGAAAGGCGAAGCAAAAACAAGCAACAAGCCAAAAGGGAGTAAGGCCCAAATAACATTAATGCAAAGAATTAGACTGTCTACAGAAAGATGAGCACCACCAAGAGGACAAGAGAAAAAAAACCTTGGATTGCTGGGCATAAAGCTGTACTGAATCTCTGGGGGTAAGCACTTTTTCCTTTTTTCACAAAGAACAGATCTTGATCTATGGTATCATAGGCACAATCAAAAATAGTTGTTATGTCAACATGGTTTGCAGTTTTAAATCACATTTTGGCTTGCAAATGGAAATCCAAGAAGGAAATGCCAAGACAGTGTGTTGATTCAGTAAGAACCAGAGAGAGAACAGAGAGAGCCTTGCGTGAGCCATAATTCTTTGAGAAAGAGATTTGTGTTTTTTCACACATTTTTGACACAAATACACAAAACCTGCAACATATGAGCCCATGTCTCATTTGGCTGACAGAAATTTTGCACCTAAGCTCATTATACTGTAAAGACCGCATTATGGCACGGGATCCTGATGAAAAGATTTGTGCAGCCTCCTAGGATGCCACTACTTACCACTTGGGTTTTCTATTATCATAAGGAACTACATGAACTAACCTTAGAAGAGGCAAAATCTAGGAGGAAAAATGTAGGGGAAAGAACCCATCGGTGTGATGGGTTCAAGAGAAAACCAAGGAAGTTAGGAACCAAGACCCCTCTTGAAAAATCCTATATTTCAATGCATTAACATATTTGTATTTGCTGCTGCAGGCACTTGAATCCCTCCTCTAAGCTTGTCATAGCAAAGAGAAATGGGCACAAAAAGAATGGGGATAAGAATTGAAAACTTGGCTTTTTAAAAGTGTAACATTTCAGGGTCCCACTCAGCTAAATGTCCTCCCGTACTTCATGGGAAACTACACCTCTCTTCCCCCTGCTTTCCTTGTGTTAAATGACAAATGGCATACTTCAAAACTCCTGACACAAATTGAAGTAAAGAGATTCTTAAAGGCTCATAACAGCTAGCACACAGACTTGTTACGTTTCCTCAATAGATTTTTACAGTGCAAGCATTTTCTTGAATCAGAACTTGAGTGTTCAAGACAAAACAGAGTCCTCTACTGGCTTAGGCTCAGGTTTTATCCTTTACAGGAAATCTGAACATCTTGGAATTTGCTGCAAATTGAAAGGAAAACACATTTAAAATCAGCTTCCAGCACCTCAGAAGTTAAAAAAAAATAAAATTTAAAATCTACACTTTCATTTTGAAATCTGAGGTCATAACATCAAAATGCTGAAATTAAAAAACTGAGCTTACCATTTTAATATCCATGGTTACAGGTTTGTCTGTTTGGTGTTTTTTTCCCAGAAAAATTCTAAGAGGATAAGCACTTTTTTTTTTTTTTTTGTCGGAAAACAACTCTTTATTAAACAGTATGCATCAATGGAAAAACATTCCACCAAAGAATTGCACCAATCTACCCCAACCAGCTGTTCCTTTCACAGACAAGAAAAAAAATCCCCACACTGAAAGCCAAGCTTTGTGGCTAAAAACCTTGAAAATATGAAAATGTAAACTAAAATATCTTTTTAATTATTTATTGATGTTAGAAACCAAAGTATGTGTTGTCATTTATGTGCTGAACTGTTTACAGTACTTGTCTTTCCTGAGCATCTGAAGATCTCTTGAGAAGCCAATGGGGTAAAACCAGAAAACAGGACTTCATTCCCAGCATTCCTTTAAGTTTGCTGCAGGAGATAACACAGACCTATTTGTGCAAAATCTCACTAATTTTCAATAGTTTCCTACGGAAATGACACATCATAGCGACATGAGACATCTGACGTGAAATCTGCATCATACTGTCAGCTTTGGAAAGGGCCATGGTAGCTGAAGGACATCTGGGTTGATAAAACCTGACACCAGGTTTTATTGCATCTGCAGAATGTATACGCAAGTTGGGATGCTGCTCGCCCCATGTAGCCCAGTAACCAATACTCCAGCAGCCAATGAATGGAAGAAGAACCAGAAATTCCTCAGATAATACCCTACCACTTCTCTATCTGGAAAACCCCTGAAGCTTCCTGCCTCCATCTCCCCTTGTCTTAAACGCAGCGGATAACAGTAACTGCTCCACAGGCTTCAAATGCATAAATTAGTGCCGGAAAAAATAAAACACTGTAGAAACAAAAAGCTGCATGCCTTTTCCAGTGCAAAGGAGTCCTGAATGGCCACTGCAATTTGGTACCTGTTCATAGATAAGTCTCTCTTCTGTTGTCTTTCTGACCAATCTCAGTCAGGACATTTATCAAACTAATTGCTTTAAAGACAGGCATTCTTAGGCAATCTGTTCCCTCTCCGTATTTCCCATTACAGTCATTGAAAGTTATGTATGCAGATGAGAACGATAACAGACCTCTTGCACTCTCAGAATATTCCTTTTTTTAAACAAACACTGAAAACTCCAACAGCAAACGTGGCTGAGTCCAGTCCAATCTGACAGTACTCCGACTAAGAAAATATAATAGAAATATTAATGTCAAGCAAGTTATTTCGGTCCATTTTTTTACATAGAAAGTTTCAGTTAAACAGTCAGCTTAATGTCCAGATATCCATCCAGCAACTGTACCTGCGGTGCCAACTGAAGACAAACACTGCCACCACCACAAAGTCCTGCAGATAGTCCTCACCTTCCTTCTTTCCGCTATTGAGAGATGAAAATTAATTGGACACCAGCATGTGTGAATAACTGCTGAACTTACCCAACATGCAATTCACACTAAACTACTTGAAAAACTTAAAAAGTGGAAATATTTTTATGCAAGACTGCAAAAGATGTGTGTAATCTATTCCAGGGAAACAGAGCCAGCATTTGGGCTTTTGGCAAGTACTGTTCTAGCCCTCAACCTGCAAGCATCATTGTGAACTGGAGCAGATGCGATACTTGCCATCAGGTCTGGCACCTACTTGGCTTGTACTCAGGTGTTGCAAACAATGACTTTGTCACTGTGGACACCCTACTCCTTGAAAGGACAGTTGGAGCCACCTGTTCCCTTGAGACTGACACCACCCTCCCTTACCAAGGGACCTCATCTCCATTGTACAGCAGATAGAGCACCCCAGTGCTGTCCCCTTGTTCCTTTAGTACTGGATGCAGCAATTTAGGGCTTATGGTTTTAAAGGTGGATTATAAAAACTCCAAGTAAAGGAAACCACATAAACAACAAGAGTTTCCCTCTGCTTTGCCTGCTTTTTATGGCTTGTTACTCCTTACAAACAAAGAAACAGCCAAGTGCTGGAGTCTTTGAAAAAAATAATTGCCAGGCACATTGGCTGACCGCCCCTGCTGTAGGGCTTGCTTATGGACATGACTAAAACAAGACAGACTTAAAATTACCTTAAGGTGTTTCTCCACTACAACACTGCCTTTCTCTGAAATAAAATACCAAAAGGGACACTAGGCATCATGAGATTATGACTAGCAAAATATTCAAAATTTATATTAATAACTACAAGTAGATGAAAGAGTGCATTCCCTAAGAAGCTGAAGCATTTGACAAGACATATACATTTAAACAAAATATTAATCTGAAGGTATAAAAGAACACGTGCTTTTTTATTTCATTCCAAAAGCATCCAATTATTTTTTTTTCAGCAACATCAAAATTAAACAATGTTACAGAGTTTTTTTTAAAAAAAATCTGTTTCTATTAAATTATTTATTTCAATTGCAAGTTTGTGAAATTGGTGCCTCTCAGCACAATTCTGCACTTAGCCTGTGTTTTGTTAGGTTCTTGTATACTTTGTAATGAACTACAGTGACAGGATCTGGCCCTTGATGGTATTTTAAGCTTCCAATTGATGTCCAGTGATGTCAGTGGAAGGATCTCTGCCGACTTCAGTAACCCTTGAGATAGTATGGGAATATCCATAGATGTTAATATATTGGTAAAAAAAAAAACCTTTAAAAAGCTTGTACACCACTAGAAAGAATTACTTGGACTTCAAAGGATGCAAATAATTTGCTATGAAGTGACATTATCAGTATTATTCTATAACTATTGTAATTAAATAGCTGGAGTAAAGGTCAACTGGTAAAAAAAAAAACAAGTGACCATTTTTCAAAGAGAAGTTCTAGAGGTTCTCTTGACATTCATAATTAAGCTAAAAGACACATCTAATTTTTTTTTAAAATAATCATTATGTTGCTTTCATGGTGTTTTTCCCTTACGTTGCATGCACTTGACTTCACTCTGGTTCATGTGTGAACACAGTTTTTTTATTGGTGATTCCCCTTTTCAGTTACCAAATTTATACCACCATTCAAAAAGGCATCAAACAATCAGGTTGCTGTGGGCTCTCTCCGCTCTCCCCATGACTGGTAAATCACCTTACATGATACTTTTCAGACACTGAATGACTCAGTCATCTTGGTATATTTATATCAGCTTTGATGATGTGATCAAGTTGCTGACAGCTTGCTTGTGTTAAACAGACTTCCATTTCAGCCTCAGCTCAGCTTTGAGCCTGCTAGTGTAGGCTCTGTTCCACTCCAAATCTTGGCTAAAACTGCAGGTACTGTTTAAATAGTAGCAAAACTTCAGTGAGAAGTGTCAGTATCATCTCATTTATATTTACTTTCTTCCTTACACGCATTTCAGTGTCCTTTACCTGCTGTGCCGCTAAGTTCTGTGTGGACAGTTCAATCTGCCCTGCAAGGCAGCTCTCACTGTTTTTTCTGTCGGTCATTTTATTCCACCTATTTCAAGCTTTGTGACATGCAGGTTAGTTTATATCTCTAAAGCAGGATTTTCTTGTTAGTCGCATACAAGGTATCTAGCATAGTTATAAATGAGTGCTTTGGGGGGAATTTCTAACTTTGCAATAGTCCTTATAAACAGTTGGAATACAATTCTAAAATATATTCCCTTACATTTTTTCACACAGGACCAGACATGTCGCAGGGGCATTCTGAAATATTTATAAGTTATTCCAAAGAGATAAAAAAAGAAAAAAGCTGAAACTATCCCAAATGTTCCCATGCATGTTTGAGTCTACTCAAAATTCTTAAGATTCTCCCAGAAAACAGTGTTCTACCAATGCAGGGTCATGGTCTTTGGCCTCTGCATTGCCCCAAGCATATTTACCATTATTATAAGACCTGTCATTCATCTCTCTAGATCTCTGGCAGAAAAAAAAATGTTTAGCTATTTTATCTATTTAGACAATATCTTGATGCAGAAGCAAGCGCTCCTAAGCCTGTGTGTCAGCCACAGAACATCTGTGCTGTTGTGCTGGTGATTTTGTGACACTTTTAATACACAAAGAGAAATTTCTTTCAACTTTTTCAGCAGAGATGTTTTAAATGCATTGTACAAATATAGTGAATGTGACATTTTAAATGTCCCTGGTGCAAGAGGAAATCTGTGCACAGCATGTAAGGAGACATATATCCATTGTACAAATAATTTTTCAGTATTCCAAATTTACCAGAGAATTAGGAGTTGCACTTTTTTTTTTTTTTTTTGAGGCAGTAACTGTTTCGGTTTTGTGTGTGGTGTTTAATATTTTAAGGCAATGATCTTTTTTGGATTTTCTAAGCACTCCTGTAATATAAGTAACCAATACACTGATATAGTGTAGGTAAAACACCAGTCACATCCAAGGCCATACTCTTTTTCTCCAGACCCACATCAATTAGTTTGGTGACTTAGCTGGATGCTCAGTTTCCTAGTGAAGACTAGTGCACTGAGAACACGGATTCAGTGCTCTAACCTTAAGACTATGCTGCATGTGTTGTAAATATAGTATGTGAGATAGATACGGAATGAAGGATAATAGTAGCATGAGGAACTCTAACTATGTTTTTCAAAGTAAATTGAATTACTTTGGTCTCAAAGCCCACGCAAAATTCTTATCATTTCCGTATACTCTTATAAGTAAAAAGAACTGTGCATGCAAGTCTATAAGTGAGTTATTAACCTTTTATTTCTCTTGGATTTTTAGTCCTGGGGCCATAAGCCTGCCACAAGCTCTAACAACATATAGCTAATTTGTGAATCTATGAGTTGTTCCCTCGATCAGTCAAAGTCAAAACCCTTTCCTGAAGGATGGAACGAAGGAGACAGACAAAAGTATGGAAAGACTCTTTCTGTCCCCTGTTTCATCAACACCAAGACAGATCTACCCATACTTCAAGATTACAAGGCAGGAAAATTACACCTTCAGCCTTGCCTTTCTGAACCCATCCTCTGGATCCTGGTGGCAACCCACTTACAGTAGCAAAGTACAGGGAGGTTATTCCAGGGTTGGGAGAGAGATGACGTTCATTTACTCTTTTACCTGTGAGTAGCCTCAAGCCCACTAGGCCAGGCTGAACTAATCTCTAGGATTTAGCCACAGATAATAACGGGAGATTGCACATGGTGACTCCCTATCCCAAATCCAGCCACAGAACTTCCACCAGCTTCTTCCCACAGCCAACTTTAAGTGCTGCAAAACCATTCACAGCGTGGCAGAAATGACGCTTGGTAACTGTGCAGCCAATTGACCAAACAAAACCACATCTGCCATGCGAGTCCACACGCTTGCATGCCTTTACTTGGCATTTTGGTATTTCTGCAGCAGAAAGATGAATGAGGAGAGGAGGTCTACAGTTTTGGTTTGTTATTGTTTGAGGGCTTGAGAGGATAAGGAGCCATCAGCTACAGGATTACTGGGCCCTAAGGAATGGTGGGAAAGAGAAGGGGATTGTTACAGTTCTAGCAAGAAGAATAGGTATCAGATACAATTTAAGACATAAAAGCAGGGTGGATCACAAAAAGAAAACTTTCAAGTGTTAAAGAGCTAAAACAGATGATGCAATCTTCAGCAGAAGTCAAAATGTGAGGTGGAAATCAGGCAAATTTAGGGAACAGCAGCAAATCTACAACAGAAAATTAATACATATCAGAGATTCAGTGAAAAACAAGAAACAAAAAGAAGCAAAACCTGAAATTTGAAAGCGAAGATATTTTAAAACAAATGAAAATACAAGTAAAATGGTCTTCCAAACTAATCCTCTGCCATTTTCTCTGTATTTGTAAATTATGTGAGTTAGATTGTGATACTTCAAGGCATATACAAGACTAATTTTCATCCCGTACATTCTTCATTCTTCTTAGGCAAATTACCCATTTCTCCTCAAAAGATTTCAAAAGAGCTTAACTTTTGTTGATCTGATCTATTGCTATAATTCTTAAAGGATGTGTGTAAATCACTGTGTGCATACTGATCCATAAATAATGGGAAAGAGAGATCAGCTCACCTCCTGCGAGCAAGCAGAGCCACATTAATGCGACAGAGGAGGAGGAGGACAAGCCATTGCATCTCAGCTAAACTGTTATGCAATAGCTGGGATGATGCAAGATCAGGCTTGAAAGTAGGAGCCGGGGCTTCCTATTCCCTGTCCTGAGAGATGCAGAGCATTGCAGAGGTATCTGGTGAATCTCCGGGGATAAGGTTCAAGCCTTGTCACTACAAATCACCCTCTGCCAAGCAATTTGTGCGGCAGCTTATAACAGCAGTTAAACAAAGGAGTCATGGGGCCATCCTCTGGACTGAGGGCAAGGCAGTTGCTACTGGAGAGAGGAGACTGGGAGATAAAAGCAAAGCAAACATGCCAAAGTTAATAGGGCAGAAAAGGCTCAACCTCCCTCCAATCCTGGCTGTGTGGCAGGAAAAGACCGAGCATAGGCTATGAATGGGTAAATACTTGAGGGCATCAGCACAAACCAGCCATGCTGACATCCGTCTTCTTGATTCAGGGCTTGCCCAAACAGGCGGGGTTTTCAGCCACTCCACAGAGGCAGGGTGCTTGCATTCGTGTCCTCAAACTCTGTGCAGGAGCAACTTTCTACAGACTAGATAGAGCAACTGTAAATTGATTTACACAGGGAAAGCTATATTTAAATCAGAAATGGAAAGTATTTATCACAGGTCAGATTGCTTTCTGCAATTGTGATGTAATCACTGTCAGTATTATGCAAGAAGATATTTTTGTCTTAAGGTCTTTAAAATGAAATCTTAGAAGCTACTAAAAATCATGGAAAGGATTAAAAATGTGACATTTTGGAGAATGTTAGTCTATGCTCCTGGGATGTTCCCTAATCACTCTAGGTATTTTCCAGTGTGCAGATATGGATTCAGAGCACTTGGGATAGGTTTTCCAAAGCTTGATAACCCAGAATCAAGTTGTGACTCCAGAAAAAGAAAGGATATGCCTGAGGTCCTTTCAGTGTAGTAAACAAAAATACTCAAACTTTATATACCATTCCAGATGCATTGCCTGTCTCTTTGCTCTCCCTAGAGACTTTGTGTACAGAGAATTGTCTCATTCCTGGCAACCAGACAGTTCTTCCAAAAAAACTTCATAGTACACCCTATGATTCACCAGGCAGACTTGGATAAAGCCAAGTGTCCACGTACTTAGAATGGCATTTTGCAAAGTATGTGAAGATTAAGACAACTTAACTGGACCCACTAGCCACACTAGTAAAGACTATAACCTATAGACCTTACAGACCAACCCAAATGAATTGTTGAAAGAAAGACCCAGCATCCAGGGCGGACTGGTGAAGCCTGTACTGTACCCGTAGTGCCGATCGCTGTGCTGTCAGGTACCCAACCAGATTTAAAGCTCTCTCAGTGACACCTCTGCAGCTTAGATATATCCAATATCAATAAAGGGAATAAACACCATAACATTCCCTATACCATCTGTGTAGACCTATACAGACACATGAGAACCCAGTAGGCACCAGATGGACCTACAGGAGCTGCTCTTGTTTTCCACCAGCTCAACAGCAAGGACACTGTAGGCAGCACAGCAAAGAGACCAAGTGGAGGAGAGAGACATCAAGGTGATGGGCTGAGTCATATTAAGTCCTATAGTTACTCCATAAAGGTACTGTTGCTGCATGTTGGTAGATACTGCATCTCCATGCTTCCTCCCAAAACAAGGGGCAAGAGATTTTCTGTGATCACTGGGTATTGGGTTGGAGGAGGAAGAGCTCAGGGCTGGAGAGTAAGAAGGTATTTTTTTGCCCCTTGATCTTCCAGGATTTACTTGTGTGCGAAAAGCAGAGATCACTCTAAGCCTGATGGAGTGAAATAAGCTTAGGGCTTAAGGGAGTGGTTTCACATTATGGACAGGTTATGAATGAAATGCAGGGGTTCCTGACCTGAGCAACAGGTATATGCTATTAAGGGTATTTTAACTAAATAGTGGACTGAGATGGAATGATGTGGATAGCAAGGGAGTTGCCAAGTGTTCTCCTACCGTTCACCTCAATATAAATAGCTGAAACTAAGGGGTTTAGAGTCTGAGGGTTTTTCCCACTGAAAATCAGAGGCAATAGGAAAGGCAGCCTTCCTTGCCTGTCAGGAGGATTTAGCAAGTTCGGTCACTGCAGGCTTTATCAGCATGGCAGTTAGGGTAGCTAATTTTCTTCAGGAAAAGGGAAATTCTGGGTACATTTCTCAAAGTTTTTAAGAACTGAGTTACAGATACAATTTCAAAGTCATTAATAAGAATTGTCAGGAATTTTAGCAGTCTTGTAGATCCTGATCCAATAAATTAAACAACTGCAATGAGCATTCTTCTTATCCATTGTTATTTTTAAAAACAGTTTAAAATAAGGATAAGAAATTGAAATACCAGAACAAATATTATAACCTTTTTCCAAGATTTTACATGAAATGTTTCACTTTTTATATTAATATTGAATCATTCAGATTCTATTATCATCTTGATTCATTTCTACTTATATGGAAAAATTGCAAGGCATATAAATATTACATACTCAATTAGCTAAACTGTGGTGCATCATGAGATGTTGAAACAGGAGAGAAAATATTTCAAAGGTTTGTCACAAAGACAAGCTCTGATAAGATATTTAAATTTGAGCAGCTGTTTTTAGATAGGCAGTATACTCTCAAGTTCTAGTATTTATTGCAGTACCAGAGTACTGGAAACACTGTTTTTTCAAAAGTCAAGTCAAAATGATTATACTAGCTTAGCAAGAAAATGTGTTTTTAAAAATTTTGCTTTTGCTATTACAAATTATGCCATAAACATGGCATGTTCTGATAAATATAGTCAATAAAAGTTAAGTCACTTATTTATATTATGTATTAAAAATAAAATATATATTTAAAAACCAGAAATTATTACATGAAGTTTTAGCCAAAGTAACTCGTTTCCTCAAGGAACAAATGTCCACAAATAGGTTATATTACACAGCTATTTTTAAGCCTCACGTTAGTTATAGACAGTTCAAAAGTTTTTTCATGAGTTCAGAAATTCATTTGATCAATACTAGCATCATGCAACATTTCTCCAAATTCCTGTCTACATTGCCTAATACTAAACCAGAAGCACTATCCAAAAACCATACATAAACTATATTGTTCCAGGGACAGATTTGGTACCATTCTAGGAAACCCAGGGAATCTCCAAGCCTAGGACAACACCCTTCTCAACAAGCAGTGTTATTTTCAATTATTTACCTTAGCATCTCTGTATCACAGAGACAAAATCTATAATATTCATTATTGGCATTCCACATATAATATTAATCATTTGGAAAATTTTACACTGATCCTGTAAGCACATTACAAAAGCAATCCCATATGAGTGTGTTATTTTCTAAGGGTGCTCGCCCCCACCTTTGACTCTACTTGTCTATAAGGCACGGGGATAGCCTTTTTGGTAGCAACAGGGAATTGCAAGAGGCTGTTATATGACATATGAAAAAAGATTCAGAAACTGAAAATAATCTTTGAGTGTATGTATAAAAGTGTAAAGGCCACTGTCTGAGTACATGAGTATGCAATTAATAGTGACTTCAGCTGATGCTGTGACCAAGACACAGAGACAGTTTAACGCCACAGTACTAGGACTTCTCTGCAGGTAAACTGCTGTAGAAGAGAATTTTAAAACAAAATCTGGCTTCCATCCTCTAAAATTGAAGCTATTGATTTTAACAGAACTAAAATGTCAGGCCCCAGCATGTGAAGTGTTGTTCGCAAAGATTTCACTCAGTGTTGCGCTTCAGAAGGGTTTTGCAGGATAAAAAGCAAAAAAGAAAAATTCCTTCATAGAACAAACAAACATACCCAATTCTTTTTCTGCGCTGAAAAGTTTTTATCCTAATTTAATTAATGTGTTACCTTGGGGCAACAGAACAGTTCAGAAAAAAAGGTAGAAGGAAATTAAAAGGCCAACAGAGCAATCTTACCCAATATTTCTCTAAAGGAGAAACATTAAGGGACTCTGACAAAAGTTTATCCTCTAAGGAGAGATAAAAGACTTCATTCAAGCTGGCTAAATATTTTTTTATTTCATATAACTAAAAATGAGGCAAAATCTGAAGACAATTAGTCATCTTACCACATGGAAAATGGTTTACTAGTAAAGCAAAAAAAAAAACCCTATGTATGCTTTTCTTTTTGCTGCATAAAAGCTCTTTTTACAAGAGAGAAGAAGATATATTTTCATCAGGATGCACGAGCTGTATTTTCTTTTACAGCCTAACTTCAGGATTTTGCATTGTATCTCATGATACAGCACTGCTGAACCTGCATTGCTCATTTCCTGCCGTGGAAACCCTGGTGCTGATACTTCTCAGCACCTCTGTTTCTGGGCAGTCTCATGCTCAGTCCAGGAATTTGAATCCCCAGGCGTGGAAGTGTCCTAACCAAGAGATTAGCTTGGAGCCATCACAAAGTGAAATACAGAGATGAATGGCTTCTCAGAGCCCAGCAGTAGCATTAATCTGTTTGTCTGCCTATTTATCCCCACTTGGGTTGACCAACACCACAAGACAAAGCAAACATGGACCTGCAGTTGTTACTCATCCAGCACCAATTGCTACTGCCCTAGTCCCGGTGCACCTAAATCTAGGATATTTGGCTTAACTAGCAGCATGGGCTGTAACAAAAAAGCAGATGTAGACGCTGCCACCTTTTGGTGATAGCCAATTGGGTTATTACACATTCCCAAACTCACTGATGCTGCACCTGCCTTCCAAAGTAGTTCTGGCATGCAGAGACCCTTCCTCTGCTGACAAGTCCAGGAGGTAGGCAGAGCTTATCTTCTAGGAACTGCTTTAAAAATACAGGTATTTTTAAATGATAGTTTTTCTCAAGCCGTCTTGTGGTGGCAGGAGCTGCTGCAGTGCTTTAAACTTCTTTCTGATGAGCAAGGCAGATGGCTGCAGCACAAGCCCACCCCAACAGCTTGTTTCAAGGTCTTGGCATGAAGGGAGATTGAATTTGTTACTCTCTAGGCTTCTGCTCATTAGCAGCGACTTCTAAGAACAACCTTGGTGTGTTTTTTTCCTGCAAGTTTGCACAAGGTATCCCAAGAGGAAAGGGCAGATATACCCCTTAGGTAGCAGGAAGCTCTTAGGGAGGAACATTTCCACCTTTGTGAACTGGAAGGACCCCCTACATCCTCACCCACCTCAAACAGCACAACTCGCAGCTTTCTGTGTACCCAGCCTGGCCCAGGGGGAAGTTTGCAGCAAGCCCATGCCAGGCTGCCAGCATTCCCATGCAGGAGACCTCTCAGCACCCCAGCATTTCAGAAGATGGCGCTCCCTTACGGGTCACCTCGCTCCTGGCTTGCTGCTCCTGGGATGCTGTGGCTGGGGAAACATCCGTGCCTAAGCCACCCACAGGGTCTCACTCGACACCTCCGGCACAGCACAGCAGCTCAGTGCTCAGAAGGTTGATGGAGAAAGGGAGTAGGGAGGGAAAGGGATAAGGTGGCACACCGGCACTTGGAGCGGCAACATGCTAGCTAAGAGGCCATCCATTTTCCTGGGGGGTATCCGGTGTCCTGCTGTCAACAGCATGCAACAAGGAGGAGTGTGCTGCTCCTTTCCAGGGCACCAGCGAAGTGCCCTCTGCCACACGTGCCTTCGAGGCCCCAACAGGTAATTCAACCCTTGCTGAGCGTGTCCCCGGAGCAGAGATCGCCCCGTGTCCTGCTGTGGGCTGGGGCACACCTCTCCTCCTGCCTTGGGATTTCCCTGCCTGGACATCAGTGGATGCAGTGCTGGATGGGTCGAGAGGAGGAGCTGCCATTCAGCCACCACAGCCAGGTAAAGAAAAAAAAAAAGAAAATCAAACTCCTAAAGTTTCAGTAAAAGCTAAAATTGACCTGAAAAACTAAATCAGGTCATAGACTCCTGGCAAAAAAATCAGGCAGCTTTCTGAAAGCATCTTACTTATATACAGCATTTATTTACCAATTTTCTTCATTGTAATAGGCAAGAAGAACAGAAGAACTCAAAGTAACCTCTCATTTACCACAAGAGGAAATAATCTGAATAATAGAGAAACACACAAATAAAGGGTCTCCCAGCTAGTTACCAGGCTGTTAGCATACCTCTAGCTGTCACAACACATCACCCTTTGCTCCCTGATTGCTAATACTTTGTCTCAGGTTTTGAGCTCTCTTTGGTAACAAACAGCCCTGTCTGAAGGCTTTGAACTTAACTGTTAGGTTTGTAAGTGGTGATAGACTTTGTCGCCACTACGCTGACTATCCCGCAATAACCTTGTTGAACATTAAGCTGTATTACTGCAGATGTCCAAAAAGTTCAGAAATCGCAAAACAGTTAAGGATTTTTGTATTATGATCTCTGCATGCCATAAAGTTGATGATGACTGATTAATACTACAAGAAGTAACCTTATGGAGTACCGAGGCACAGTTTTCTTTTGAAGACACACGGTCATATTTTCTTGTGCGACTGGGTGATAAGAAACACAAAAGTTCCCACAGATCAATTCAAACGTAGCCCTTGGGCAAATAAACAAAAACTGATATCATTTAGTGAGGGTTAACATTTAGTAAAGTCAGCTCTCACAATACAATTTTTCCTCTCTCAAAAGCTTTACATTTGGGCTACAGCTAAAGGCTTTCATTATGTTTAAGTGAAAAACTGATTTATTTGCACAACAGATTTTAAATTCCACTTTAAATAAATGTTTAAAAAGTTTTTAATGTTTTAACCACAATTTGTCAACCATGTTTAATTGTACTTTTTTTTAGACATCATATTTCTTCATGATCCTGGTGAATTAATTACACTGAAAGGACATCTAGTGCAAAAGCTTAGTTTAAAATAAATTTGAGGCTGCCATTTGGGAAAAGACACATTTAGGAGCTAATATTCCTAGGTATAATAGGTTGTGCTTCACTCAAACAATGAAATACATTTCAGTGTGCATTTTGTTAAAATATTAGTAGTGCCTCTTGACTTTCTGAGCTCAAAGTCTAACCCGAATCCCACACACACAATCATGTACAGATTATTTTTGTATGTTTTACAGGCTCTAATGCATTAGCATCCGTAACATGTTACAACACATGAGTGCAAGAATTTTTCCAATCCATGCTTCTCTGAACAGCGCTCATTTGCTACCTACTAAAGGAAACTAGGTGGTGCAGGGATTTAAGCAGTAAAAGCCTTCGTCTTTCTTCAGTCTCTATCCACACTTTTTCCACCCTTCGCCCTCTCAGACCACACACAGGACAGTTTAAGGTTACCTAAGAATGAGTGCCAACATACCAAAGATTTGGGCATCTGTGTAGCATCTGGAAATATGATTGTGGCAAAAATTAGTAGCAACTCCCTGCAAATTGCCTTAGCACAGAGATTACAATCATCACTTAACTCGTATAAAAAGGAACCAGGGCAATGGAAAGCAGACAAGTGGTGCCTTCAGGGCATGCCACCATTAGAAAGAAAGACGCAAGTGGCTGCAAATGTGCGCAAGAGAGCTATACCACCCGCCGAGCTAGGAACAGCGCAGGGCTCATCTTCGCCAGCAGCTGATGCCAATCTAACCTGCTAACACCAGCCCAGTTATACTTAGATATTAGTTCGTTACATTAATCTGGTACAAAGACGGCTGAACTTCGCTTCCACTCTGGTCTTAGTTTTTTTCCCCCTTGACCATATCTTACCTGCCCATCTGTGTTGGCATACTAGGTCTAGCCAGGCAGTCTAGCCACCTCTTGCGCTGCATCCCTTTTGCCAAATTGGTCCAAATCTCACTGCTTACAAAGGTTTACTTATGAGGCTGCCACCATAAGACAACATGACAAGCTGACTTCTGTAGTCACAGAAAGCAAGGCCCCTGGAAGGGGGAAGCCAGGACTCCTTCTCTGCGAGTAAGCTGGCCAGCTCCATCATGCGCTGCTGCTATAATTCCTGTGTCTCACCAGTGCTTTGGTTTCCCTTAGCAAATTTTGTGCTGGAAACTTAACACCGGCAAAGCTTTGCTGCTACTAGCAGTGGAATTAATTTTATGGTATGAACTGATATTAAGTTTAATTAGATTATGTACACATAGCACTCAGTCACTCACATCACCACCACACAGACTACTTGTCCTTTGGACTAAAAATCTGACCACATAAGTGAATGAACCTCAAGGAGCCCAAATTTTCAGCTTTGGGGTCTCTCTCTGTTCTGACAGGAGAGAGCACTTTCTCCTCCTGTGGACAGGCAGATAAGACTCTGCAAGGTTCATGCCTCAGATTCTTCTGGGAACAACCTCCCATGTGTAGGAAAGATGACTGGAAATTGTTCTTTGAAGTCTTTGCTGTATTCCTGCTGTATCAAATCCTCTGGTGATAGGAAATGGCATAAGGCTACTGACACTGAAGGTTTACCCCTGCCAGGCTTTTGCTTTTGTAAGAAGGTTTTCCCAGCTATGGCTCTACCTGCAGTAAGCTGATGCACAGATATTGGCCAATATCCTCTCAAAAATAGAGTGGCTACTGTAACATTATGTTAACTCAGCCCTTTTTGTAACATGCTCCCTTAGAAAATACTGACCTGAATTTAAACACACTGTGTTTTAGCATAAAAAAGTTACATCTCATAAAAGAATAGCTGACTTTATAAACCTACTCAAAGCCTTTTACTGAAGAGGGAATTCTTGGTTTCTGTGAAACTGATAGATTTAATGAATATATTCCTGTTATAATATGACATCTCATTTTTCTCTCTCATAAATACTTGTCAGGTTTATGATTTTTCACTCATTGGCCAGGAATTGTGTTGCACAAGCTCAGATTGTGGGTGCTCATACCAAGTTTAATTTCACTCACTAGTAGAGTTGACAAAAGATCACAGCCACTAAGCCCTGGAATTACCCTAGATATTGCCCTCTGTGCTCTGCAAATGAAATCCTACAGAAGACTCTTTGGAAAAGAAGAACATGATGGTTAACACTCAGAAATCCATTTTGCACAGGGCAGCGTCAGTACACAGAGCAGCACTGAATGACAGGCAGATCTGCCAGTTCCTGGATGAGAAAAGTCAGATGCTCAGCATTGCACTCTCACTGTCCGTCCGTTTCGGGCCATTCCTCTCCCGCTTTCTCTTGCTCCTCTCTCATGCCCTTGATTGACTACCAGGTCAGATAAGAAATTAAGACCAGTGAAATCAGAACCAGACCGCACCTGTCCCTGGCACAGCCAGAAGAGAACTGAAATAAAGCACTTACGAAACTGCTGTGATCATAACCTTCAAAATGCCGAACTCCCCCAGCTGTCTGCTCTCTCGGACCAGGGCACTACAATGGGGAACTGGGCAAGAAGGCCCAGCAAGCTATTTCTAATGAAATGCTGTCACTTTGGGAAAGGCTAAAGCAGTCCACAGAGTGAAGATCTGTTTTTAGCAACAAAGCTTCTGCAAATAGATATGACACTACTATTTAATTCATCAGGTTACGACTTGGTCATAGAAGGACCACTGTACTGCTATTTAGTTTGATGCTGTAAGGGGAAAGATACTGCTGTTATGAACAGAGGACTACTCATCTATAGCAGCAATTGTCATGGCAAGTGTTTATTCCAGCAGAACATGTTTTTCTTGTAAGTCATGGAGAATACTCCAGTCTAAGGATTCAGCTACAGGAGTTGCATTGCAGGTCCTGGTCCTACATGCATATATAAGTATAAAACCACATGGTTCCACATACTCAATGCTACAGTCCTCCTTTTGTTAGCAGTACAGAACAGCCTGGTTTAACTGATGCAGACAATGACAGTAATTAAACAACTCCTCCAGCTGAAGCACATGTAAATCTGAACCTTACCAGATTACTGACCAAAGAGATCCTAGCACTAGAAAAAGCAGCAGGGCTGCTCCAGGGAAAGCACAACCAGATCGTGACAGTCTTTAAACCCAAAGAGGTGCAGGAGAATAGCAGCCTCTCTGCAACCCAAGGCAGGAAGCCAGGTTCCCAACCCCATCCTCTGGCCCCGTGACAGAGATAGAAGAGGGGAGGGGGACACCAGACTGTACAAGCAAGGAGGCAAACATCCTGCTTAAGACCCTGTTCATGTACCCCAGCAAGGGGCCCATGGGCCCTCCAAAACAGACCATGTAAATCCTTCTGGCCAACTCTGTCAAACAATATAAATCTGCACTTCGAAATGAAAGAAAACAAATCCCGAAAGTATGGGTCAAAAACAGGAGCACATGAAAGATACTGTTCCCCAGCATCCAGAAACCTGGAAATATAAATGCAATTCAAGAAAGTGGAACAAACACTTCAGAAGTTAACTTTATATGAGCAGAGACAGCTGGAAACAGTATTTTTGTATTTGAAAGAAGTATGAGAGCACTGGGTATTTGTAGTACAGACAGAAATGTTATGTATTATAGGAAAGAAGAATTATTCCAACACAAATGATGTCATGTAATGACACATTGTAAATAGGTATGTCTGGGGTTTCCCTGGTGATGACCAAAACAAATTAGTTGCTAAAATACATGGAAAAAAAAAAAGTGAAGCTCAAGGATAGGCATTGCTGATGGAGAAGTAAGTCTTTGAAATTATTTACAAATAGCCTTCCCTGCGGAAAAATAAATCTTCCTGCAAATGCCTCTACTATAGGTACCATAAATTATTATTCCTTTTGTGAGTGCAGATACTCCTCCTTTATTAATTTCTGACTGTTGTCTTTTTATACTCAGCACAGGCTTCATTCAAAGTTCACCTCATTCAAAATTTGACATTAGAAAATTTGATCTTTTGTTGGTCATAATTTGCTTCTACTTCAAGGGATTTAAGAGCCTGATTTGAATCATACTGATTTACCACTCATTGGGGTGGTATCAAAATTGGCTGCTCTCTAAGTGTGCAAATTCAGAGCACTTGAGGAAAAAAAATCTTCAATTATTAATTAGTGCACAAAGGAACAACAACCAATGTATTGCTTTTTATAGGACACACAAGTTGTGTCATGCAAGCATTCTGCATTACAATAGCACGTTCAGGAAAGACGGTGACTGAGACCCTACAGTTTTAACTACACATTTACAGATCTTGCTGCAGGCTCAAGGCTGCTAAATTAGATCTCCAACTCTACTCAGTGCAAGCAGAGAACAGCATCTCAGAAGGAAAAAAAAAAAAAAATTGAGTCTTACCTGTCTAGCATTATGAAATTGTGGATGAAGTAGCAAACACAGCAGGAGATATCCTGGGCTGAGGTGTCTTTTATCAAGGCAGCTCAGGATCCAACGAACAACATGTTTTCTGCAGTATAACCACACTCTCTTTTGAAAAACAGGCAGGGATCAACTCCTTTCTTTGAAAGGAGGTTATACAGGCCAAGGTGGCAGCAATCCCCTTTTGTAAAACTCCAGTGAGCCAAGCACTAACATAGAAACAAACTCATACTACAAAAAAAAAAAAAAGGACATGGAAAAGAGAATGTCTTCCATATAGCACTCTAGGATTTCCAAAACTCAAATTCCCTTCATAAGCCCAAATATTTGCACCTTCAGAACAAAATAAAGTTATAAAATACTCCTCCCAGTTGGAGAGAAATACTGCCAGATGTGCAACAAATGCTACACTTCGAAGCAAGAACACAATGCAGACTACTCTGTTCTGAAAGAAAGAAAAAAATAACCAATCCTGAATAAAAGTGACATTTCATTAGGTAGCAGTCTGTTTATGGTTTGTCTGGCTTACAACTGTAACATAAACCCTTTGCTTATTAAGTTGTCAGAAAAACACAGATTAGCACATAGATTAACAAGGAAAACAATTACTACCTTTCTAAAAGAATTACCCATTTCAATTAATCACTGAAGTGTGAATGAAGTCACAGGGCATCTGCAAAGAATTTTCACATACTCTCTTTAGGCTGTATGCACAGTTACACATATTAAGATACACATTTGAAGATCACCACTGACTTGCCTCTTTTGCTGGATAAAAAGTATTAAGATTCAGGCTGGATATTAGGAAATATTACTTCTCGGAAAGGGTAGTCAGGCACTGGAATGCACTGCCCAGGGAGGTGGTGGAGTCACCGACCATGGGGGTGTTCAAGAAACGTTTGGATGTTGTGTTGAGGGATATGATTTAGCTGAGAAGTATTGGTGATGGTTGGACTGGATGATCTTTTAGGTCTTTTCCAATCATGATAATTCTGTGATTCTGAAATGATGTGTTATGATGCAAATAAAATAGAAAGTACTTCCTGAGTTTCCACAAAGAACAGGGAATCATCAGTGGAACAAGTGAAAAATACCTGCATAGGTATGAAAGAGTAGAAGAACAGAATTGCACAGTTAGAACTGGCTCAGGTTTTTAGGTCTGCTAGTCAAAGCTTTTCAGTGGAAATTAAGAGATGGATATACGTACAGGTAGATCCACAGCAGATCATTTGTTCCTGGTTATAGGCAATGGTTATGACACTCTATTTCTACAGATCCTTCATTAGCCTAGACTGTATATTATACCACTGTATCAATATACACGACACTATTAAACACATCTGTTAGGAAGCCACATTTAATGAGAAAGAACATGACACTGTGATGCCTCAGCCTCAGTGCAAAAATCTAGTCCAGGATTGAGCAAGTTACTGTGCCTCGGATCAAAATCAGGATGACACATCACTAATCCTCTATGATTAGCTATTCTCTAGAGCTGTAAGGCACTCTGTAAATGAGACGTATTTTAAACAAATTTGTGGCTACTTAGTACTTCACAAATAGGTTCTTGAAACTTCCTCTTGCAACATATGTCCCTGGCACCTAAACTATAGGTGCAGTTAACTGTATAAACCTCTGCCACAAGCCTAAATGCTTCACATCCCACCCAGCAGAGGACAGGGTGTGTGCAAGCATCACAGCAAGTAAGGACAGTGAAGCAGGCTGTTCACCACCCTTTGGGAAAAGATCTGCATGAAAAACCTACAGAACAAAGGATCTGAGTTATAATTTAAGTTATAATGAGGAGAGGAAATTAAGGGGAGCATTCTGCCCCTCAGATCATCCACTCCGTATTGGGCTCTCCATCCTTCTCTCTGTCCAAGGATACTTTAGGAAAAACTAAATAGTGTAAACAATTTTTTAGTTCACAATGAGATTTCAGTGAGCACAATAGCTGCAGAGAAAGGTTGATGGATGCATGTAAGACTGTATTTTAACTTTTGGCTCTGGACAATAGAAATAAAATGCATGTAACTGAAATTATAAGAAATTGCTTGCACTATGAGATCAGCTGTTATTTCAACATTCATCAGTGATGGGAGAATATCGCTTAACATTAAATAAGCTAAGCATTCAGAAACCCTAATACTCTCAGGCTTCTCTTCAGGTTAAGACTACGTTGGAGATTCTCCACCATTTTTAATAAAAACCATGGATTTAAAACCAAAAAACTACATAATTGTTTATGGGTAATGCACAACTACATCTGGAAAAGTGAATTCCATTTTACAAGGCAGTAGCATAGAGCAATACCTGCAAAGGGGCTCAATTTGAATAAAGTCATTTGGACTAAATAATGTAGTCATTCAGACCAAATCTGAGTAAAATTAAAATACAAACCAAAAAGTTCTAATGTGTGACCGGCTTTGTGCACCACGTGATTTATCTGCCTTTGACTACTCCTACAGGAAAAGACCTAACATATGCTTAAGTCTTCGTAGGACCATGGCTGAAACCAGCCCTGTAGTAGTTTCTTCTCTAGCTTTACCAGACATAAGCTATGATCATAAAATTCCTATGAAAGAAAGTATTTCTTATTACTCTAGTTGTGTACAGAACTGCATGTTTCTTTGAATCTGTCAAGTAATTTTTTAAACATCTCCATAACCCGAGTGCCATACTGTTAACCATGAGATCTGTTTTTAATTTCAAATAAGAAAAGGTGGGGGAAGGGAATAGAACAGAAGGGAAAGATAAATCCTGTATTTTTCTTTATATTTTACAAATTTTATTACTTCAGTCAAAAAATGTGACTGAAGCAATAAAATGTTACTGTTGCTCAGTGTAATGGTATGTGTTTGAAATACAACCCATTTGCTCTTCATTCACTTCATCGAAGTTTTGGCAAGCACTAAAGGCTTCAAGTATGTGTGTAGAATATTCCTTATGCTATCATATCCATATTATTTCTCCACTTACCATTTCTTAATGAGCTATTTTTAACAGTTGCCCACTTATCAGTTTTCTATTTATGGCTATGTCCTCTGTCTAAAAACATTTAATAAGATTTGTTTATGAAACTCATTGCAATGCTTTGAATGCTGGCAGCAGCTATGATAGGAGATCAGAGACCATAGGTGCAGCTCTTCTTCCAAATGCCCATCCTGACTACAGACTGGTGGTCACTGCCAACTCACATGAAATATGGTCAACCATGCAATCCCAGCAATTATGCAGATGACAGGACACAGCTTGAGTTTATATCATGATATTGCTTCATTGACCCTCTCTCCAACGTTAGGGACACCATCTCCAGGAATCATGGAAAGCAATGGGAAGGCTGAGGAGGTAATATACTCCAAGTTCAGTTGGGTAATTGGGGAGCTGCAAAAGGCAATGCAGCATGCTGATACTTAGCTACCTTGTTTACCCCTTGTTCTGGCTCCCTCCTATTTATCAAGCTGTTTATGGACACCTAAAAGCTCTAAAAGCTGTTTTCTTTGGCTGTGAACTACGGTCTATAAAATACTGTTCAGTAAGGGGATCATATTTGTGTCCTTTAATACCTAGCCAGGTGCTCTTCAGAGTTGGCAGCAGTGCCTTTACTGATAGCTTTGACTGCATTTTATGTCTTTTCCTTTACCATTACAATGCAGACTGCTGTTCAGCTATTGCTCACTCTAAATCATGCATGATTTTTGGCTTGTGGTAAAAGTAATTCAGAGACTCCTTCCCCCAAGCAGTATGCCATATCTGCTGAAAGCAAATGAACAAAAAAGCAGGGAGTACAGAAATTTCCATGTAATTACAATGGTTTTGGGGTTTTTTCCTAACTTTTTCATTACCCAAAGGGCAAGAATTGTGCTTTGCCAAAGCTTGAAAAACTCCATTTCTAAAACCAGTAGAACAAGATCAGTACAGGAAACACCGCAGAGTGGTCCTACAAGAATACATTTGAGTGCAGCAATCAGTATTCCGTTGCAATCTTTCTGCAATATTTTAATTCCTAATGCATCATTACTGTAAAGGATCAAATGCTGATTTTGATCTATTTTCCTTAGAAGAACGGCAATAACACCAAGACACAGCAATTTCCCAAAGTGAACCCTCTCAGAACAACAGGAGATGAATCTCTGCCACAAACTTCTGCAAAGAATGGGGATTTTCATTCTGGTCAATTTCAATAGTTTTATTAACACTAAGTTTCCTGTTCACTGATGATCACACCTCCCCTCCCCCCACATTTCCATCTTATGAAATTGCACATTTCAATTAGGTTGGGTTATGTTGAACGAGATATTGAAATTTTCTTTTATACTTCTTGTTTCCCCTACTGCTTCATACAAACAGCTCTGTGGATATCTGTGATATGTGACAGCTGTCAAGAAGGGCCATGTTCCTGGAATGCAGCACAGAATGCCATCCACAGCACAAGGATCATCTCTTCACATAGCCAGGAAGGGTACACAGATCTTGGCTCAGTTCAGACGTGAGAGCTGACCCAACAGGTTATCTATTTGCCAGAGTCACCTAGGAAAACTTGTGTACTATGACAAGGTCTCAGGAGGTCACTCATCTCGTTTCAGAGAAGTATAATAGGACATCAGAGGCTAGGAACCACTGTAAAGACATTGTAAATAATTTCCAAAAACCTTAGAAGAAAGTATTGGACAGAATTTTCCAAGAACTGCCTGGTTTTTTTTTCTGCAACGTTTAGCATAAATCAATTATGTAGCAGTGGTGAGCAACTGAATTATCGACCAATAAAAAGTGAGTAAACTTACCAGGGTGACATCGCAGGCCAAACACAAAGATAAAATAAAGTTCTGTTATTGTCCAAGCACAGCAGCAAAGTAGAAACTCTTCCATTTACCTTCCGGTACATCAGTGAACAACAAAAATAAAAATCTTATTTCTCATAACCAGCATGGCATTCACAAGGCACCTCTTGTGGCACTAAGTAGAACCATAGAATGGTTAGAGTTGGAAGGGACCTTCAAAGGTCATCTAGTCCAACCCCCCTGCAAGGAGCAGGGACAGCCCTGACTAGATCAGGTTGCTCAGAGCCTCATTCAGCCTGGCCTTGAACGTTTCCAGGGATGGGGCATCCACCACCTCTCTGGGCAACCTGTTCCAGAGTTCTACAACTCGCATTGTAAAGAATTTTTTCCTAATATCCAATCTAAGTCTACCTCCCTCTATTTTAAAACCATTACCCCTCATCCTATCACAACAGGCCCTACTGTAAAATCTGTGATGTGGCACATTTACATAAATAACAACTTAAGTTCAAGTCACAATGACAAACGTCATAAGAAATGCAGAAATAACCAATTTCCCCAAAATGTTCACATTATTTCTTTTTCATAAAATAGCCTGTTCCACAAGCAGTTCCGAACTGAAAAAAAAAAAAAAAATTATAAGGAATACTCTAGTTTAATGATAATCTCCTTCAAAGTTAAACATTTTTCTCTATTATACCAGCAGAACATGGATCACTAAAACCAGTATTTTGGGGAAAGAATTCATTGCATAAGAGAAGACCAGAACATCAGGCATGTTTGAAGTTATACAGGAGTAGATAAAAATGGCAAAATGGATAATCTCCATGACACGTATACATGAGCACTATCCCTTGTTGACCTTGGCAATATTTCAAGGGGAAGCTTTCAAGGATTAACTGTTCAATCAATCAGATTTTTTGACATACACCAACTGGCTCCACAAATGTACTTGAAATCATATTGCAGGAATAACAATAAAAAAAAATTAATCTTCTGCTAGCTTTTGCACCAGAATGCACACAGAGAAGTTGCACACTTTGGCAGGATCAACCTCCGCATTTTAGAAACTCCTCACCCGCCTCAGACTGTAGCAAGGGTAGACTGTGAACAGCTCTTGCATAGGTGTTTGGAGGTACATTCCTACATGAAAGTGCCCTCTGCACCCCACTCTGAGCACACTTAATCAGAGCTAAAGAGAACTGACTCCTTTGCAGCCAGAGAACAAAATCAGTCCTAAGTGCGTATCTACCCCCAGTGCTCCCTTTGAGACCCAGAAGAAGGCTACATACATGCAAAAAAAAAAGTGGTGAAAGCAACTTTGTGTGCAAAACAGGATCTTATTCCTAGAATAAAAGAATTGCATCAATGAACCTTAATCAGGGCTGTGTCTACCCCTGGAGATTGTTGTTGTATGCACAGCCATGCTATAAAAAAGACAGTACTGCCCTCAAAGAGCCTAAAACTGAAAGATCATAGCAAAGAGGTAGAGAGAAGCCTGCAAAACAGTTCACAAATAACAGACAAATGGGGATACAGGATAAAGAACATGATCTTCTACCAGCTTTTCTTTTAGCAAGTAACAATTTTAGCAGGAGGAGGGGAAGAAATTGGCTATCAATTCTGCTCTACAATACCTCCGCAGTAAGAGCAGAGCCTGTCATGACTCAACAAGGTGTGCTTTATTTCACGCATATAAGCAATGCAATTGATTCCAGGTGATGTTAGCTTACTTCAGGTTAAGCAAATGCATAAGTGCTTTGTTGAGTGAAGGCCAAAACCCACGCATTTCATTGCAAAACGTTTGAGTGGGATCAGGACAAAGAATGATAGTCTTCTAATACTCAGAGAACCCCACAGAAAGTCTCGCTGAACCCAGTTACCCAGTGGTAACAGCTACTTGGTATCACACTTCAGCTATTTCTAATGCTCTTTCTGTAAAAATCAAAGCAGCTAACAGAGATCTAGCTTATTTAAGGAGTGGAGGGGAAAGATTTGGTAGGGGGAAAAAAAAAAAGTAAGGGTAAGGCTGGGATGCTCTGTCCCCAGACTGTTCTCTCTGTCTTAGCCTTCTAGGTCACGGGCCAGCTCAGAGTATGAGCTTGGAAAAATCTTCCTACCTTTCTACTTGAGTCATACCAGAATATGGAGTTAATCTACCATATAAAAAAAATATATAACAAATACCTTTGTAATATATACACTATAAATATATGCAAATTACCCAATTTATTTTTCTTTAAAATATTAATAATCTTCATTCTAGCACTTTGTATCAAATATCTTGATGAAATTAAATTAGCCAAACTTGATATCTCTGTTTGATTTGCTTCCTGTTCCACTAAGGCTGCAATCATAGCCAGCAAGGCCAAGAATCTGAGTAGAAAACTGTTTGACATGAGCAGCAAGTAATCATTTACAGCCCATAACTTGTCCTGGATCAAGTCACCTTGGACTGCAAAATGACAGGTTTGGTTTAACAGCTTTGCCCCTATATTTGTAAAAAAAGTCTTGAGGACCCTCCTACAGCCTCTACAGTTATAGCTTTCCCACAGTTTTCTGTGGGATTTTCCAGAGGTCTGAGTAGAGAAAGTCAGGGTCCTTTGAACAGCACAGCACTCTCTTCTATAGTATTAAGGAGGAGATTATCAGCACAGTCTGATCTTGGGAACCAAAAGAAACTTTTTTCATTATGTTACCTGTATATTTTTATGTCTACAGTTGATACATTCACATTGATTAAAGTCATTGCAACCATAAAAGAATCATAGAATGGTTAGAGTTGGAAGGGACCTTCAAACGTCACCTAGTCCAACCCCCCTGCGAGGAGCAGGGACAGCCCTGACTAGATCAGGTTGCTTCAGAGCCTCATTCAGCCTGGCCTTGAACGTTTCCAGAGATGGGGCATCCACCACCTCTCTGGGCAACCTGTTCCAGTGTTCTACAACTTGCATTGTAAAAAAATTTTCCTAATATCCAATCTAAATCTACCTCCCTCTATTTTAAAACCATTACCCTTCATCCTATCACAACAGGCCCTACTGAACAGCCTCTCCCCATCTTTTTCTGTAGGCCCCCTTAAGGTACTGGAAGACCGCTATCAGGTCTCCCTGGAGCCTGCTCTTCTCTAGGCTGAACAGCCCTAACTCTCTCAGCCTGGCCTCATAGGAGAGGTGCTCCAGCCCTCTTATCATCTTCGTGGCCCTCCTCTGGACCCTCTCCAACTGGTCCATGTCCTTCTTATGTTGGGGACTCCAGAACTGGAGGCAGTACTCCAGGTGGAGTCTTGCCAGGGTGGAGTAGAGGGGGAGAATCACCTCCCTCGACCTGCTGGCCACGCTCCTCTTGATGCAGCCCAGGATATGGTTGGCCTTCTGGGCCGCAAGAGTGCATTGCCAGCTCATGTTGAGCTTCTTGTCCACCATCACTCCTAAGTCCTTCTCCTCAGGGCTGCTCTCAATCCATTCTCTGCCCAGCCTGTGCCTGGGATTGCCGTGACCCAGGTGCAGGACCTTGCACTTGGCCTGAAAGAGAAAGAAATGCTGAACTGTATATGATTATACTAAATAAGGCATTCTTAATCTGAAGGTTTGAAGCATGAGTTTATGTTGTTAGTAGATAGAAGCAAAGAACCATAGAATAAATCAGGCTGGAAGGGGCCTCTGGAGGTCATCTGGTCCAACCTCCCACTTCAGACATGCAAGATAGAATTCATAAAAAGTGAAAGGAAATTCAAATATGCAATTCAAATATGATAAAACCCTTTGATATCCAGGATCAAATGAGAAATTTACCTCTTTTTCACAGAGTAAATAAACTAACACTCCAGATTTCTTCTTATTAGAGCAATTTTTCATTTATGCTTTACCAGACATTATACAGACAAGGAGCAATGAATGATGTAGCCTTTGCCCCAAACTGCTTACAGTTTGGACTTAGGTAGAACTTACATGAAGTAGTTGAAAAGCTCTGAAGCAGACTTAATTTCTTGTTAAGAGAGAGCAATTAAGAGAGCCAGAATCAGAGTTTAAATATACATTTACTTACACACACACATACATGAGGAATAAAACACTTTTCCTCACCTCAATATATTTTCCAGCTAAATATCTACCAGTAAAAATAGCGACCTATTTTTGAGTGATTTGTTCGAAAACCTTTCTGCATAACTGTACTCTTAAAATTAATGGAATAAGTTCATTCCTCTTGTAATTCTACTTATATTCCAGACGCTTGGGGACGAGGAGAAGAAGAAAAAAAGAGGGGAGAGAAGTCAAGAATACTTCAAGCATACTCTTTGGCAAAAACTCTAGATCAAACTGATAAGCTTGCAGACTGCTGTGCATTCTCCATCACAGTCTTTAAAAAGTGAAACAACTATACTGTACTTCCAAAAATAATATTCAGAAAATAAGACTTGAGATAACAACTCAATTTTATAAAAGTCCTGATAGTTTAGTCAAAAATGAAAACTGCTGCCTTGTCTTCTCACTGTGCTTTTCTTGTCACCTTACCAGATCTAAAGCCTTTGTTACTGGAGAGTAAAGATTTTTAAATTCTCACTATTCTCACTATTACTAAGACAAAACAGTATTTCTTGACATGGAAGAGTAGCTATCCTCAGATATTCACTAGTGCAAAGAATACTGCAGAGCTATGAGGTGTAGTTCAGCTGAGAAATTCCCTTCCTAGGATAAGTAATCCTTTTCTCCAGGAACACAGATACCTTCTCCTGTGGTTTCCTCGATACATCCTCTTACACATACAGCCAATCTTCTGCTTCACCACCACTACCAGAGCTCAAAAGTTGCAAAAGTAATAATTTTGCTCAATTGTCATTAGTTTGTTCCTTAAAGAAGGCACAAAAGCATGAGGCTTAGTCAAATTAATGTGCTGTGGGTGAGGAAGGAATAAAACTTACTTTCTGATCCCAGGCTGTATTGAAACTTCATTCTATGATGGTTTTTACCCTGAAGTTCTTTTAGAAAGAGAATAAACTGAAGAATATTAAAGCACAGTAGTTCAGAAAAGGAAGGAAAGGCAAGAAAAGGCTTATACCTAAGTCAACAATCCAGCCAGAGCTTGGGTTAAAGCCTAAGAGGTCTGCATCTCAGCAGCCCCGTGGTTTTGAGGAAGAGCTGTAATACCTACTTGCACGGTGTACCTGATCTGGCTCTGCCGAGATACCCACACACAATGACAGCCACTGTCAACTGCTCCATTTACTCCAGTGGAAGAGTAGAGGATATGAACACCTCGGCAGACCAGGAAGAAAATACAGGTGACAAAATGATATCCCTTAACGGAGCTTTGCTTAGTTCACTCTGTTAAAAAAGTCTTATGAATCACATTTTAAACACATTAAAATGACACTGAGCTTGCAAAGTCAAGCATTCAGAGATGCAGGAAACATCAGAGCTAAGGTTTTCTGTGCAGATTAAATTAGTCTCATAAGATGTAGGCATTACAATGCTTATCTCTATTCTAAGGTGCCGTCTTTCATTACTTTATCGTTTATTTCTCCTCTCTCCTCCCTGCCAAGTAAGATCAAATGCTGCCTGACAAATTTCAAGTGGAAAAGCACAGACTGTAAGGTTGCTCTT
>WHYT01013954.1:0-28221 GCA_009806455.1 Tetrax tetrax | reverse complement strand
AAGATGCAGGACATTTTCCCTTTGCAATGTGAACAAAACAATGTCATTTTCTGTTGGCTCATCCTGAGAAATACACTGATTTAAGTTTGGCTGAAATCCCCCACTCCTCACCTCTCCTGAATGAAGACACTTGTCTGGAAAACCTCAGCCTAAACTATTTAAGCTTTGGCAGAGTTAACACAGACAGTTAAAAATACGACCTTTTGGCTGAAAGCGTTAAGCAACCTTAAGCATAGGTAGCGTTAGCAGCCCTGTCCATTGCACATAAACACAAATAGAAGAATGAGATCGTAATATTCTGAAGTTTTTACAGAGTGGGAAGGAGATCCACTGGCAGAGCTGTGCAAGGAATATGTTTAATGCCTCTTCCAGCCAATGCAATGGCACCCTTCAGTAACAGGATTAACAATAGATATTTGCACATTTTCCTACGACAGCTTTGCCAAAGCAACTTGGCTCCAGCCTTCCAAATGTTCTGTCATACCCTCAATTACACTAGTCCAGCTCCAGAAAGACATAAAATATTCTTTTCCTCAATATACGCTGAGGAAAAGGTTTATGGCAGGGTTTTTCTTCTGCCTACATATGTGGTTTTCATTCCTATTGGAAGCCTATAGCTTTGGCAGAAGTTCAGTGTTCTGGAGATCCTCTTCTCTCTTCCTTGCCTCTGTTTACTATTTAGCTGGTTATTATTCCACTTCAGGTGCTGCTTTGCACTAGAATATACAACTACAGTAGTAATTTGTCCTATGATCAATAAAAGGAGATTCTTTCTATGCATTCAAAAACCACACTCAGCTAATTCAGTCACAAGTTACTGAACCATCTGCAAGAATCACCAGGGAAATATGCTGACTGTCTTATGCAGCATATGTAATTAGTAATATAAATGTTATATATTAGTAATATATATGTAATTATTATGTATTAAAAATCATATTTGTTAGTAATATATAAGCAATAATGATCCCTTCTACCCTTTAGAATTATGAGCCTCAGAATCTTAGTAACAAACAAATTATGCAGAAACTTGTTCTTAGGTTAACATTACTCAATTAAGACATATTATAAGATTATCATACTAACAGGCGGTTCAGTGTTTAGTTTTGGTTTCTTTTTTTGTTTGGTTGGGTTTTCAAGAGAGGAAGCACTACTACTTCAAAAGAATTGCAGCCAAGAATAGTAGGAATGTGAAGGTGATCATTGACCATCTAAACATACAACATTTACGTCAAGCAAAGCCATGGGGAAAAGGCGTGTCCTTCCTCCCTCTCACTCCAGAATGGGTTCAAATTAGCTGAAATTGGCATCCTGAAAGCTGCTCTGTACCGCCACTGGATGAGGGAAGGACCACTAGCAGCTGCTAGAGCTCCACACGGGAGCTCATCTAGCCCTGCTCTCCCACTTCCTTGTGCTGGAAAGGAGCTGAGTAAATTCAGCAGTGAGCAGGGGAAAGTAATTTTAAGCTTAAAGCTCACCAGTATGCATGGCTGGTGTTTCCCAGGCTATGAAGAACACCTCCCCCAACCTGCTCCAAAATTCGTGTAATTTATAGTCATCCCCCACTCCAACATTATGAACAAAGTAAGCAGGTTGATCTAGCTCGGGGACAGCTTTACAACCAAAAGCTCATTTCAAACCGCCTCTGGCTTCAGGGTGCTCCCTCCATTTCCCATTAGGATGGTTCAAGTTCATGGCCGAGATGATCTTGGCTGTCTGGCTGCTGGGTCCACAAGCCACATCACCTGCCTCGGGACATCAGCAGAGGCCCGTGAAACCACCCCCCGCCAGGATCAACACCTCCAAGCAGCCTCTGTGCTGTTTCAAGTAACCACTTCTAGGCAGCCACAAGGTCATTTGGTTGAAGAGGGAAATGTTTGGTTTCTGTTAGCTAAAATTAGTCAGCGAGTGCAAGATATTCTTTTACTTCACTTGTTAGAAGCTTAAGAGTAGCTGGATGTTCTAAATGGAAAAATTATTAATATAACGAGGAAATGTCTTCCTTTCAAAAGCACCGTGTCCTCCACACCGCGCAGTGCTCACGGTTGTCCTAGGCAGAGTAGGCTTTTAAACACAGCAGGAGGAAGGCTCCAGTTCATATTACCTTTTTTTTTTTCTAATTTAATATATTTTAACAGGTTACTGCATTGTGTTTTGTAACTATTGTTCGCATAAAAGCTACCTGGGTAAAGTGGTCTTAGAAATAGAACACTAATGATCAACAATTAATGTATTCTGTATTTATTTTTTTCTATCAGATAAAAGAACAGTAAACTTTTTTCTTCCACAGTGCTTACTCAATATTTTTACTTCCTTGAAGAAGGCAATTAAATAATAAACTGTGTGCAGAAGTGAGGGAAAGAAATGCACTTACCACATAACAGAAAGAAGTAACAAGCATTTATTTTCTTTGTGGTATGGTGAGGTCACTTATTTTGCCATCTGCAGCCAGCTTAAAATCAGGGTTTCCATAGAGTAGCGTGTCATCTCACAGCCCACGCAGAGTTTTCCTGCACAGGCTGTTGCACTGGACAGTCGCTCTCAGAGCATGTGTGCTCACAAGTCCCAGAGCTTCTCTCCCCCTGGCCTCCTGATGGAAAAGCCTTTGCCTGCAAAATATTCAGCAGGGCTCTTGGCAAAATGGGACTAGTACCATTATATTCATGTAATTTTGTGTTGATATAAGCATGTCTTTTCACAGATCTTCAACCCTATGTGTTCCGTAGATGTATTATTATTTTAAGGGCACAGAACAGTCCATTGCAAGCGAAGTCTGACATTTGAAAAAATAACTACTTCTTACTTCACCGATCACAAAACCAAAACATAGATGGGCAGCCAGGTTTCTGCTCCTGCAGCTCGCCTTCTCTTTAAAGTGTACCTTCTCTCTCTTTTGCGCAGTCTGTTTCCCTCATCCTCAGTGAGTCCTGATCCCTTCAGTTTCCTGCTCAGCTGGCTGGATCATACAGCAGATTCACCTTTTCTTTTCTTTTTTTTTTTTTTTAAATGTGTTTTATTTGGAGATTTCCTGTTCTTCCTTCAAATATGGCTGACATTCTCAGAGTTCAGTCCCAAGGTGGTCCCATTCAAATGGGAGACACAAAGGGTAAGTGAGAATTTAGAGGAGATACTTAACCCTATTCTTCCAAATATCGAGGGATTACACTGATGATACTGCAGCATCAGAGTTGTCAGCAGGGATTGATAATGAGCATGTGGACAGATTCCCTACATTATCACAGACTCAGGACAGATTTTGCGCACAGGAAAGGAGGGAAGCTTTTGTTTTCACTTACTAAATATGAAGTACAACATTCCACCCAGTAACATGATGTAGATCATTTTTCCGTGAATGTCATTCTTCTCTCTGAGGTATATTATTTCAATAATTCTGCCCAGGATAATCCAGTATTTGGGATTAGCAGTACTGCACTTTTGAGAGCCAGAAAACCACTTTATTATGAGGCCAAGTGATTAAGAAATAGAAAAAAAACACAGCTTGACAGACTGACATTTGTGCTCTGATACATTAGTACACAATGTTGGTTTTGACATAACTTGAAGTCTTGGTGTAACTACGCAACATCAGAAATTAATGACTTCCTATTTCTATCCCTCCCCCTGTCACTTCAGAAACTGTTTCATTAAGTGCAACCTCAAAAAAAAAACCAGTCAGATGTCTGACTTTTCTCTAATTCCCCAAACCACCTTCAACAACAATACCAAAGAAATCAAGTCAAGTCAATCTGTTACTTGTTGTTCAATCCATTTCGGGAATTGGCGTGATCTAGAGCATATCACAAACATCCCAAGTAGCAGGAGCTCTGAGGAAAAAATTGCACCCCTCAGTCTTTCAATGTAAACAGAGTATTGTGCCTCAAAGTAAAGGTTGCTGCAACGTTGACAAGATTCCAGCATTACATCAGTAGCACCAGTTTCATCAGTGTGGAAAAATCAAGTTGTGGCACATCAGTTCGCCTTTATCAGCCAAGTTGCCTCCCCAGCTTTTCTCTTAACATAAATATCAACCACCAAAATGCAAAAGTTAAAGGTGCAGTCTTCCTTATGGAATCACCCCAGAATTTGGCAAGACTTGGAAAGCCTTAAATTGTTAACTCCACATCGGCTTCCGTTTGTTGGCATTTTTAAATTCTAATGGAAAAAAAGGAAAAGCTGTAAACTGGATGACAAACATGGACACCAGCTATTAATGTTTCTGTTGATTTGCCATGCAAAACAAGAATACCAGTTTACTACTTTATTTTTAGATATTGGTTGCTCATAAGCAGTCTTGTATTCTCGGGTTCTGAACTTGAAAAAGTTACACTGCAGATTGCGATTACGCTTTGTAGCTGCTGTAAGTATAACATTTTAATGTCATTTCAATGAATACATTGTATTGATGTTTACATTCTATCTGCAGATGTGCAAAAAGCAGAAAAGTAGTGGGTTTTTTTACTTTTTTTTTTTTTTTAGAAAGGAGAAATGTGTTAGGATCTTTCTCTACATCACAGAAGTTTTTGCTTAGGAAAAAATCAACCACATGATAACAACTATAAAAGGGAGGATGGAGCCATGATAGAGACATGTTGAAGTGCAGCTGCTCTCATAGTCTTTGAGCTTGCTGGAGGGAACTATAATGGGCAGGCAACTTGACATATGCTCCTAAACACCAGCCTGCAGAAACAGGAACCAGTAGGTTCTTATTTTACACATGTGGAGAGGTAAACTTGCCTTTGCAAGTTTGGCAGAACTGATCTTAAAATATTGTACATACTGGAGAAGAATAACTCCAATATTGCAGATTCCCCAAAAATAAACAATGGGATTAGTGACCACAAGCCTTCTTTTCCACTCTGGGACAGGTATGAAGGGTCCAAAATTAAGCAAATAACTGAAAAGTATAACAGAAATCCATATCTGGATGCTGAAGGAAACAAATTGAAGTGAGAGTAAAGACAATTTTTTTTTCAATAGAACTGGTAGTCCGGTGATGACACAGCTATATCTTGGCATCTTCCCACACAAACTAGATAGCTTTTTTTTTTTTTGTAAACAGGCAACCTGAAAAGGTACGGAGCTCAATATACATAACACTGAAGGGGCAAAATACAGTAACCTGTAACAGCTAGGAGCTAAAGAAATCTTATTTAAATAGTCTCTTCTCAGTCTCCAAGTCTTTGAATAACATCATCAAGTTCAAAGAACAGAGTAGGAGAAAGTTAAGGACAACTGCTCCTCTACAACACTAACTGTGGAGTTTGTTTCTCTTTTTACATAAGTGATTTTATCCACAGAACATAAGTAGCTCTGATCCATAGCATCTAGCCATAAACCTAACTGCTTGGGGCACAGAAGAAAGAAAATCTACTAAAAACCAAGAAGCAACATCTACACCAAAAGAAACACAGGCTAGCCATCTTCTTTTTAAGAATTTATTATTATTATTTATGGCCTAGTCTTATTATAGCAACATTCTGCAGATTTTTTTCTGTGTGAGAATATTTAATAAATGTTATATATTCTCAAACTATAGGTGCCTAGTATCAATAAACTATGCAGTGAATGTAACCTTTGTCTTCTAACCCATGTTTGCAAATGACTTTCTAACATTTCATTGAACAGGTGAGAAAGGCACAAACTGACATGCAAGTAATGTGGCAATTGGACACTCCAGTCTAGACTATGACAGACTCAAACATATGAAAGAAGCTACTGTAGCCAGTTAAAATAATCCACTGATTATAACTACATTTTAAAACATTTCATCTAAAAATACATCTCGTTTCAGCTGTGGGCAGATTTTGGTCCAGAAGCTGGATTCTACACTCACAAAGCAAATAAATGAGCTAACAGAACAAATAATAAAATACACCTAATTGAATCCTTCATCGTTAAAACCAAATAAAATCTTCTTAATCATGCTGATATCTGTGATCATATCTACTTTTGTGACTTCTGAGTCTAGGCACTTTTGTTAAATACCAGCAGTTGGCCACATACAGCTCATCACATTATTAAAAAAATGTAGACTCTAATCACAAAGCAAACACTGCTATAGTATCTTTGCAGAGCAAAAAATACTGAAGGGCCAGAGCCTTCTCTCAAAACATGCACAAAACTGCCATTGACATCTGCTGGGACTCAGTGTGCAGCAAAAGAGCAGGATATGGCCCCACAAAGCTAAGTGCTTCAGTGTGGTTCATAAACAGCATACCAGCATAGGGGCAAATGCTGCACCTCTTGCTTGTACAGAACCCCCACAGGTCAGCAGGATAGTTTAGTCTGCAAAAGAACTTGAGGAGTCAGATTTTTATGCTATTAGAAGTGAGATTAAAACAGATGTAGATTTAAACTTTCATTTATTTAGATTCATTTTATTCATTTAGATTTTGAAAAGTGCTTTCCTTGAAGAAAATCTGTTAAATATTGTAGTATTGGACTATGTCCCCTTTTTCCTGTACTTCGTACTTATTAAATGCTGAGTAATATGAACCTAACCATATCCTTTCCCTTAAAGCTAAAAAAAAAAAAAAAAAAATCTGGATATTGTCTCTACCAGCAAATAAAGATAAGAGTAGCCAATGCCAGAACATGCCAATTTTACTGCATATTTCAAGAGGTGATAACGCACTTTTCATGGCAAATTCTCTCTTCTTTATCCAAAAATCAGTAACTTAACCTTGTACTTGTCTTGAAAAAAAGCTGGAATTTTCTGAAAATATCAATTACAAAGCCATCTCTGTATTACTACAAATTTGCAACATCTCAAGAGCACAAATAAGTTGTAGTTATGGCATAGTGGGAAACCTAGTAAATAGCCAACTATTTGTGGTGGGAAAGCTTTCAGGAAAAATAAACTTATGCAAGTACACATGCAAATGCTGAAAACTAATTGAAGAATGTGAAACAAGAGTGCTTTTGTACCTATGCAAAGGTTCTCATTCAGCCAAGAATTCCACTTGAAGGGATGGAGCCTACAATGAGTGAATACATGACATTTAGAAATAAAAGCATCTGGCTATGAGGACTCTTAAAACTAATCAATTTTCCAATACATTTTATTATGGTTGTAAAAAATCCAATGATGCAGGTTAGTAGCCTGTAGCTATAAAAACCCCACCACGGTAGCTACATAATCTTTGCTTATTTGAAAGTCTGACAGTTTCCCTTGATTAAAATAAGGATACTTCATTTTGAGTATTAAGCATTGTTTTGAGTTATGTAAAGTCTATGATTTTTCATTTATGCTTTAGAATCTTAACCACATTGTCTCACTTATGCATGATCCATCAACCCAGGTGACAAATAGTCTTCTATATTTACACACTAGGAATATACAAGGAGCATACTGTATTAGCAGCTGAAACTACAAACGCCACTGTCAATCAAACCGGCTGGCATAGGACCATATTTCTTGTCACCAAGAGGCTTAAAGCGAAGAATCTGTGCCTAATTCTCTTAAACCTTACAGGTCAAAAGGTTTTTAAATTATTTTTGACACCATTTCTTTGCTTTGTCAACAGGCCTGAGTACTTTTTAACATGTAAAGGATATCAAAAAGCTGCTCATCAGAACAGTCTGGCATTAGCAATTTATGGGTTTAAAGTCTGGAGTGCACAGTAATTCCTCTGGTATAACAGCATGCCATTCTGGAATGAGAGGGTGGAGATGCGGCTGTAGGACTGTAACTTTTATTAATGCAAAACCTCCAAACCAATCACCCGCACTCCGGGCAGCCAGCGCTTGCTGAGTCAAAGCCACCTCAGCCTAAAACTGCACAGCAGTGCAAAACACCCTGCTATCATGCACAAGCTGTCACGCAGCCACTTTCCTTCACAGTAATTTTATTCCTGTTTCAAGATCTTGCTTCCCCCACATACCCCCAAACACACATATAACAGCTCTAAATTGGCAGCAGTCACATCCATCCTCAGTTGCTGAACTACTCTGCACACAGATTACAACAACCACCCTTGGAAAACATGGGCTTTTTAAAGTTTTCAGGAGCGCAGCTCTTTGAGCCTTTCTTGCTAAAGATGCTGTTTTGCAGCAGGACCAAAGCCACAGCTGAAGCTTTGACCCCATCCTCACAGGCCAGCAGAAAGAAACACAGTTCCTTCCTAGCAGAGTTCGCAGTCCAGAAATTCTGAAAATAGTGAATGACTGAAAAACAATCCCCCTATGCAAACTGCTGGCTGCAGCTCCTGGAACTGTAGCCAGCATCTTCCACTCTCTGCCCAGTGCTTTCAAGACACAGCCCCCGTGAGATGGTGAGGAGCATGCCATGCAGCAGGCAGTGCAGCACTTCTCACAGAGCGAAGAGCTCGCAGGGGCGGGGCGCTGACCTGCCACCTCAAAATTACTAAGCAAATCTCTTCCCAATTTGTCCAACAAAGCAAGCCTGGTGCATCCTCCCAGCAGAGTGCAAAGCTTTCCAGGTGAAAACAAAGACAGTAGACTGGGCTGGGAGATGTTGCAAGTGATGAAAAAAAACTTACATGGTGAAGAGAAATAAAGTGAAAGTTGAATAACAGTGGAGGGAATCTTAAACTTAATGAAGGGAACATAGATTTGAAGAAGAGGGAAAAAAAAAGACAATAGAATAATGTGGAGAAAAAGAAGACAAGATATCAAATAGGGAGAGGATGGGAAGGACTAAGGGGACAGAATAAGAAAAAAAGGGAAATACCTTGTATTTACATTGAAGAGATGTAAGAGGCTAGCGTCATACACCAGGATATAAAAAAGCGCTGAAGGAATCTTAGAAATTCTGGAGTAGGCATGCCCATTTGCCTTGCTTAGAGGTACTTATAGAATCGTAGAATCATTTAGATTGGAAAAGATCTTTAAGATGATGGAGTCCTTAACGCTGCCAAGTCCATAATTAAACCATGTCCCTAACTCAACCGCTTCTCTGGGCAACCTGTTCCAGTGCTTGATAACCCTTTCAGTGTTGCAGTAAGGGCACGGACTCTGTGGATGGTGTTCCGGAGACCTTTATTCTCAGCCAGCATAAGTCTTTTATAATTTTTCAAAGTTCCACGCGAAGTGGACGCACTTAAACATCTAATTGGATTGGTAGCAATATACTGTTCAAACGCCTTAAGCTTCATTTGGACTGGTTATAGATTTTTAGTTGTCTTTACTATTTTTGCCTTTGGTATTTACTTATCTTGTTCTAATTGCTGTTTTTGTTATTGAGCAAGTGGTGTTCGAGGACATAGCTCAAATTCTTCAATATCAGACAGCTATGCTGCACTCTCTGTTCCCACATTTCAGTGAAGACATTTTTCCTAATATCCAATTTAAAGCTTCCCTGGAGCAATTTGAGGCAGTTTCCTCTCATCCTATTACTTGTTACTTGAGAAAAGAGACTGACACTTACTGCGCTACAACCTCCTTTCAGGTAGTTGTAGAGAGTGATAAGGTCTTCCCTCAGCCTCCTTTCCTCCAGACTAAACAACTGCAGTTCCCTCAGTTGCTCCTCATAAGACTTGCACTCCAGACCCTTCACCAGCTTCATGGCCCTTTTTTGGACTCACTCCAGCACCTCAATGTTTTTCTTGCAGGGAGGGGCCCAAAACTGAACACAGTATTCCAGGTGTGGCCTCACCAGTGCCGAGTACAGGGGGATGACCACTTCCCTGGTCCTGCTGGCCACAGTATTTCTGATGCAAACCAGAATGCTCTTGGCCTTCTCAGTACTTCCCAAGACTTGTTATGAGGGCTCCTGCTCTTTTTCAGGGAACGGATTTGAGATGCTGAAATGAAGGGCATTACAAAACTATGAACAGTATATGAAAACCAGCTTCTTGCACAGGAACAGAGCTGATGCTTTGATGTTAGTAAAATTAGCAGTGCTTTGAATGTGGTAAAGGAGGTGGTGATGATGAGAACAGGTGTTGGTATCCCTGCACCTTTGCTCTACTGCAGAGCTGTCCTTGCCAAAGACTACGTTCTTCCTCTGTTTCCAAAAGACTGTGCAATACTAAACTACACTTGTCCCTAGTGCTTTCCCGAATGTTGAACTTAAAAATAATTACTATTATTATATTATTATATTATTATATTATTACTATTAATAATAACAACAATAATAAACACCTGGAAGATCCTGGCCTTGCTGGAAGAGGTACCTCCACAATTCTTCCCCACTCTAACAAGAGTTAATTCTCCTATCTGCCAAATTGCTTAGTTCAGACAGTGGAGTAGAGGGAAAGGGAGGAGGGAGGAGTAAAAAGAGGGGGAGGGCAGCCAAGACAACAATTCTATGCAACCCCCAGAAGTGCTGTGGGGCTGAATTTTGGCCTACAGCCCAATGCTAGCAAGTACCACTGGCTTCAGCTATATTAGATGAAATATTATCATAAGGTTACAACCACTTTCCTCCCCACACTGTATGTGTGCACTGAGTCTGATTTTCATTTTGGTTAAGGGCAAGGACACTGCATTCAACAAACAAAACCAAAACTCCTGATTAAAACAGTATTTCATCACAACATATGCATAGGGACATAAATATCTAAATAGACATGGATTTGATAAAAATTGTCATGAACCAAACCAAAAAAGACAATGAGTTGCAGAACACTATTGCACACAAGGATCACAGCTCAGCCTTCCTTAGCTTTACCCTGCTTGGGCCTTGCATTAGGAGAATAGATTACTTACCGCTGTTAGCCCTCCCTTCCTTTGCCCCACTGTTTTACTGTGCCAGCTTGCTGCGCTGAAATTCAGAAAGCAGCACTGTCACGCGCTTCTCAGATCTCACCGTAGACGAAGAGATGGCCACAAACTTCACCCCTAGGTCTGACCTTTGTAAGGGTTGCAACCTGTCTGTCAGGATAGGGTAAGTGATAGATAACAGCCCATCTTAAGGGGTGGGAAGAAGAGAGGGAATAAAATACATCTTTCATAGTGGGAAGCAGGAGAGATGAAAGGCAGAGATAGAGGATTCCCATCAAGAAGTGAGGCAAAAAAGATACATGTATCTTGGAAGCGGAGACTGCAAAGTTCATGAAAAGCAGGAGAAACAGAGACCCTCAGTGAGAAAAGAAACAGTCCAGAAGAAGAAAGACAGCAGTCATATGATGAACCCATTCCAACTTCAACAAAAGGAAGTACAGGAATTTCTACTGGTACTGGAGGACGAAAAAAATATTCAGATGTTTACAAGGTAACTAAAACATCACTCTTGGTGGTGGATTACAAAATGTAGTTAAACTCAAATAACATGAAGGTTTTCCTCTTCTTCCCTCTAACACTTATTTTCTCTACTATCTTTCTCTTCCTATCCTCAGAACAATTAAATTTTCATTTTTCTGTAAAATTAAAGCTTGGGTTATAGTAAAAGAATTATCTCCCTTTCACTGAAACTGCAAATGCCTTTTTCAACCCTTACTTCTCTCTCCCACCTTTAACAACTCATGTGAGTTCCAGTGGGCTCCTTTCATCCTTATTAGGTGACATTACAGATGATTCTGCTTTCGTATAATGAAAGTGTAAGCTTTTCTGCTGATTTATAGCTGAATAATGCATATATTGCTTACAATACTACAGTTTTATATGTGATACAGAACTAGTTTTAGTTCCTCAGATCCTTCTTCAAAAAAATGAACTAGAGCACATTTTGCCTATTAAAGGAAAGGGTAACAGAAATTGGTAGAAGGACAATTAAGAAGCAATTGAGGATTACTTTCCTGTACGTACATAACAGAGCAGTCAGGATTAGAGCTAAGAGAAAATTCAGGGAATGTCCAGGAAACTGGGAATCAGAAAAGCATTGGTCACACGATGCCCTAGTTCAGCTTTGGAGAATTACAAGTTCCTTCCTTTTGTAGATGTGTCTTGCAATTGAATACATGTCACTCCTGGTTGCTGGCTTTATGTGATGCCTTCCAGGTTTTCCCTACCAAGATTTCTCTTGGTAAGGAACTCTGACTGCTTTCAACTCTTTTTCAGTTAAAAGAGTTGGAGCATAAGGTGCAAAATTCTTTGGAAAGGTTTCCCTTCATAAAAAATGGTACTGAGAAGTCTTACCTGCAAGAAAAACAAGTTACAAATTGGCAACATCAGGTTTCAGTAATAATCCCTTTCCCATTCTCTAACTAATTCTGCCTAAGTCTCAGGCCTTTTGCTTGTCTGAGTTTCAGATGCTTCAGATATAGATCACACAGAAGAAACTCCCAAACACGGAAGATCTGAAGGTAGTAGGCAATGCAGCAAGGCTGTCAGACTTGTTAAGACAGATTCAACATTGATTCAGTGTATACTTTGAGGGGGGCCCAAGAGCAGGCTTTCATCCAAATTTATTGAATTCTGGTTCAATTTGACATTAAGGCTGAGGTTTGGACATGTTCTTATTTTTTTGGGAGTGATTCATCCAAAACTTTAAGTTATCCAGGAAAAAAATGTGGGATTAAATTAATCCTAGATGTTAGTATTTAAAAAGGAAAAAACATATTTTAATATGATCTGAATGGCAGTAGAAACCTGAAACCACAGAAAAATGATACATATATGGGAACAATAGCATAAATTACTAAGATCAGTGCATCTTAAATACCAAAATGTATCCAGAAACAGTCTCCAGGAGAGGGGTACTATATTCTACAGAATTGGCTAAGAAAGTAACTCAAGTCTTGCCAGCACCAGGACAAAGCAGGAGTAAGAGGTGCTTCACCATTCATTTACCAAATTAACCCCACTAATCCAGCTGGGTTTTGGTTGCACATGCAATACAGGTAGGCCTGGAGACTCAATTCCAATTTACTCCTCTACACCCAGCACCCAGTAACCCACATAGCAAAAAAAAAAAAATGCTGCGTTTTCTTGCCAACATCCAAGACTTTAGGATCTGAATCTGGGAGGGAAAAAAGAGAAACAAAGTGAAGCCTGCAGCTAGTTTGGGTCTCAAGTAGGAAAAAAAAAAATTGAGAAGCCATAAACTATTCCATTATTCAAGAGAAGATAGGCTGAAGAGTTTGGAAAGAGATTTCTGATTGCATTGGAAAGACTAAAATGATGATAACAAAATAAATTTCAGAAATGGAAAATGGTCTGGAAAAGGAGTCTCCATATCTGCATATCTAATCTGCTTTTCTTCAGCTGTCTAACAAAATGGTGATTCTGCACTGTAGGTTCCTATTAGCAAAATCATAAGGAAGGACTGGGTGCCAAAACATTTATTTCCACAGTGAAAGGCACATTAAGTGTTGAAAAAATCATCAGTTTTGTTGATGTTTACATTGTGAATAGTTAAACTATGGTAAAGTCTTTAGCGATCATTTTTGTTATGAAAAACAATGACAGGACAGTTGTATTTTGAAAGCATCTGAGTTTATCAGATTATTATTTTTAGCATATTTGTGGTCTTTCCCCAGAGCATGTTGTTTGTGTGTGCATGTGTAGCTCAAGTGTTCCAATCCTGTTAGCCAAAGCATGTATGGAAGGATGTACTTTTATTTTCTAACTGGGGCTATCCCTCTGTACATCATATACTGGACCCTCCTATCCCTAGCTGAGCCCCACAAACCACAGTACCCCGTATTGGGAACTGCACTTCTGGCCCAGAACAGCAACATAAGGGAGCCTTGAAATCCACCTTGCAAGAGTTCAAAACCAATTCGGTTTACCTTCCCACCGAGCTCTCCCCATCAGTTTGTCTGAACGCACTCGCTTTGACTCACTCCAGTTTCCATTGCTTTAAAGATACATAGGCTTTGGAAAAAAAAAACAAAAGAGGCCTCATCTGACCATACTAGAGCTTGTGGAAAGTATTCAAGGATTCAGTAAGTCAACGCAGCATGGCAAAACACGCACTAAGAGCACTATGCAGTACAAAAGCACAAAGACGACATCATCTTTTCCTCCATATGCCATCATGGTATTTGTCCCTTCAACAGCCTGCCTGAAATGGAGGACTGACACTTTCCAGGCTAAAAGTTCTGGTCCCATATGAGATTAAGAAAGTCACTCTCATATCGCCACTGGATGTGTGTTTGGGGCAAGGAGGCTGCAATTGGTCACCTGACAGGGGGAACCAGCCTCGCAGGGCAGGCTGAGAACCATCCACCCCCAGTGCAACTTGCCTCAGATTCCTTTTCCTCTCAAAGGAATACACTATCCTAACACAGAAGTTTTACCCAGAAAGACTACCAAGCGTGACAGGCTGACAACGCACAGGGACAAAGCCCAGCTGCTGTGCAGACATCTTGTGAAGGAATGCACTTCTGTGAATATTTGTGTGCACCCAGCACGTCTTAAAAACAGAGGGGTATGACAAAAACAGGCCCCTTCGTCCAACCTGTCAAGTCACACACATTCAACACACAATTCTCTGATCTGATTCCCTCTTCAGGCTTCCCCACGCTGGCCCCAAATCTTACATATTTCCAGCAGACTGCCATAACTCCTTTTTTTTCCCACTGCAAACACACACATCAATAGAAACTACCCATCAGACCGCAGAGCGCCCAGTATATCAGGTCACTGAGTGGGAGAGAGGCAACACATAAGCAGGACCCCAAATTCATGGAGGTCTGGTAAAAGGCAAATTTTCCACCTGCAGCCAAGGATCTGAATCCCTCCCTGTGCGATTCCCCTTGCCGAGCACACATCCCCTTCACCACACAGTCCTCATAGGAACTAGGAAGCACCCATGTCTCAGAGTCTGTCTCACTCCTGAGGAACACAGCAGTCCCCTGGCTGCAGCACTCCACAGGGAGGGGAGAACGGTGCTCCAAGACCCTTTTATCCACCTCCATGAAATGAAAGCAGGACTGATTTTACTGCCAAAGTGTACCATTTCTGTTTTTCTAAAGGATAGGAGAGGATAAATTTCAGTTTTAGCACATCACACTCAGTACCAGTTGAGAGGGTGATTTTATTGCCTTATGCCCAAATGAAACAGATGACAAGACACTTATGTATTTCCCTTCTTGTACAGGAATAAATACTTCTAATAACAGGTCATTTTCTATAGTCTCTAGGCATCCAGCCTAAAGACAAGCTCAGTTCAGCAAAGTCTGTATCACTTTATGGATATGGTTAAAAAACAGAATTTCTTTGTTTAGATGAGCATGACTCAAGACTGCTCTGAAGTGAATTTACTGTCAGCATGAAATGCAGGTCACTAAGTGGAGAATCAGACCTTAAGGTCTCAACAGTTACTCTAGTGATCAAGAAAAGGAATCCCTGTTCCCATATTGGAAATAATACATCATCAGTCAGATCCTGTCCAGAGGCCAGTTCTCTGTCCCACACTTCCCATATTCACTCCAGACTGGGTACAGTGAGAGCACTGAGAACATTCTGGGTCTCCACATCTGCTCCCTTCTCCCAGGTGTAAGACAGTACAGGTACTTCTCTGCTCTCACACCAGTTCAAAAGGGTCCCTGGCTGTTTATTGGGGAAGTCTAGCTCAATTTTCTTTAGACACTTAGGTCAGTACTGCTCCCAGCGTAGTTCTCTGATTCACTAGTTTTAAGTACTTCCAGGACACAAAAAATAGCTATTTAGTAACCCTGAATGTATCACCCTTAGACATTTAGGCAGCTAATGATCTGCACTGCCTCTTCTTTTGCAGCATATTACCATCACAAGACCCAGAGTTACAGATACAGGTGAACAAAACCAAGATTACCTCAGAAAGAAGGTGTGCCCCAAAGCCTGTACATTGGGGTGCAGCCTCTTCTCTCTGAGATAATCTTAGTGGGTAATATATAAATATATTTATATTTATATAAATAACAGTCTTAAGGGCTAGGGCATGAAAAATGAATTTGCAGGTGTTTACCCACGTAAAACTGTGTACACAAAAAGGAGACTGTGATGAGATCCCTTTGTAAATCAGATCTTTATGTAACGTAAGTTGAGAAGTAGTAAGGGAGTGAAGAGAGACAAGCGGTGAGGTGGTATACAGATAATCAGTGCTGGCTTCCAGGGATTGAATTAAAGTTAAATTGACATAATTTCCAAAATTCCTCAACATGCCTCTAGCAGCATGGACTCCGGTAAGTGCCAAAACACAGCTGTACCAGTATTTTCTGTTTCCTTGATAAATCAAAAAGTTACTTTTTTCCTTTATAATTAAGCCAATGTTGGGTTATGTTCACCCCAAAACTCAAACAACTGCTTTCATCCAACTTAACTGATTTCGACTTCTTCCCTTCCCTTCCCGTCCCCAGCCCCCGCCCCCCCCTGTTTATTTAAAGACTGGAATGAAAGTATAATTTCCAAATGGAACTTAGGTCAAAACAAATAGTACATTTGGTCTGTTTCTCTCTTGTCTACAGACATCTAATATTCTAAATTCACAGTGAATTCAGTATTTACTCACACAATCTCTCTATTTTTAAAAGATACTGTAAAATCAGAGGTTACAAAGGCAAAGCTGCTGAGAGTGAGGGAATTCAGAGGGAAGGACATTCCATAAGGTTGGAAGTTGAAGTATTTGGACATATTTCAGTTAAGAAGCAACTAGAGGCACCACACAGAAAGAATGCTACAGAGTGAGGTATGCAAAAGATGGTTACAACAGCTATTTTTCCTTATCTAAATTCAAACCCAAGAGATTTATTTAAATTTGCTGGTACCCGAAAAATTCAAAATCATTCAACAGAAACACTGGCATGCAGTATATCATCAGACCAAGGAATTATATGGTGCAGGAACTAAGAATAAGAAATTCAAACATAATACTGTAGCTGGATATATATATAGGTGGATACACACTTTGCACTGACAACTAATTTCAGAAAGTTATTAAAATCACATCCCATAAGGTTTAAGGCAAATTTCAGCTTAAAAATAAGATAACTTCCACAATCTGTCTCAAAATTCTTAACAAAGGCAGCAGTCAACTATCCTAAACTGGAACAAAAAAATCAAATTATGATCAATAATTGAGAAGAAAAAAAAACAGAGGAGGACAGGAGAAAATTTTGCCTTTTGTGCCCAATTCAAGTCATAATCCTATTGAGTCTTTGCTTATCTTTTATATCTTTACTAATGACGTAATTTTTTTCATTGCATCTCATCACATGGAAAAGACTCTATTATGGAATGACACTTTAAAGAACTTCAGGGACTATGAAAGAGTTGAAGAGGAGAAGCCAAGCCAAAATTCTGTCTAAAAAATACTTCCCACTTACCTGCAATGAGGTGAACAGCACAGCTGGTGAACTTGAAGATTTTGGTAGCATAGATCTTCACATCACAGTCCTGTTGAAGAGATCATATGAATGGAAAGTCCCGTTTCTCATGGATCATCTCTGTTGGAAACTAGCTGACGAGTGTTAAAGTTGCAAGGCACATGTGTAGAGAAAGTGCAGTAGGGATCGGTGGAGGGGAAAAAAAAAAAGGATAGAGGAAGAATTAAGCAAAGTACAATACTATCACTGAGCTTTGAAACAGCCAGCCCCCTGAAACTGAGGAAACTGTAAGATAACCTAATGGAAAGGAAAGATCCAGGCAGAAATTGCAACTGAACATTGAAATTCCCAGAGACATAACTAGTGAGTGAGTTTAACTGATTTGGGGGACAACTACTTTGCCAATTCAAAAAGGGTTGATGGACTTAGAGAGGAAGAAGAGGGAAAAGGTAGGTTTTTCTGGTTGAAACTAAAGGATTAAAAATACTACATGAAGATCTGAGACAAAGATTATTTTTAAAACATACTGGAAATTTAAGAGGGTGTAAGAAAGAGCCACAGAAACATTTTAAGGACTGGAGAAAATGCTCAGACTTTAAAGGCTAAATCTGTTTAATTTACTAAAGCAGAATATACTGGTATCTTGACATAATGAGTACTGAATCTTAAAGGACTTCCTTGAACTAATGCTAAAAGTTTTAAGTAGTATCTTGCAAGTAAAGCCAAGCAAATGCAGATAAAATGAAATAGTATTGTTTTGGTTTCTGAACAGTGAAGTTGATTAACCATGGTAGCAACTGCAAAAAGAACTGGAAAAAAAATGTTCATCATTTCAGATCAAGACTGGTTTGGGAAGATATGTTTCAACTGAAAACAAGCAATGAGGATCAATGCCTGTCTGTTGTTTCTGTCAATTTTCCGTCTTGCCAAGTACAAGCAGTTAGACCAGATCATACCATAATCTCTCCTAACCCTTAATTCTCTGCCTCTTGTGCCTGCAGTTCTGTTTGCATGTCCTACAGGACCCCAGAACAGTCATACTTATGCTTAAGACTAATCTACATTCTACTAAACTTTCTTCCCCCTTTCTTGCAACTGGCAGATGAAATATTATCATTTTCCACTGTCCATTCAAGCATTGCTTTACTTTTTGTATGCAGGTCTTTATTGTGCAAATAGTACTACCACATGTTTTACATCTTCTCCCTTTGGAAAAAAAAGATGATGTTAGCAAAGATTTACACCATCCTGTACCTATCCTCTGCTTGTATGTAGTTCAGATGGAGATTTGAAACATTATTAGGAGCCTAACATGGATCCAGCTTTTAAAGTTACAGTACACAAAAGCACAAAATCAGGAAGGCATTCAATCATCTCAGCAAACATGCCAACACTGAGGCAAGATTAAGCATACCTAATTTGTTCTGTTTAAACCACTGTTAAGTCATACCAACAGAAGAGACCCCACAGCCTGCTACGTAACCTAGTAAGGAACAGAGTTAAATTACTGTTGAGGGCTAGATCACTAACCGGTGTAAACAAATACTACTCAGTGGGACAAAGAAGTCACCTAACTACATGAAAAAGTCTGACACATGGATGATTAAGATGCCTGCTGCCCCAATAGCTTCAGTCCCAGAAGACAATAGCAGTGTAAGCTATTGCTATAACTCAGCAGCGAGGCTGTTGCAGATGCATTCCCCCACCAAGCAAACAATGAGGACGATGAGCAATAAACATCTCAGCTGCAAGTCCATCAGCATCTTTCAGGGCTGATATTTGCATAAGGTAGCACTCAATTTTAAGCATTAAAATAGACTGTTCATCAACTGACCTCAGCATTTCTAATTTTGCAAATTAATTGTCTAAACCAGCCACGTTCTAACATTATGTTTCATTGGGTGAACCACTTTAATAGCCCTGACTGATGTTCAGTAGCACCTGGGAGATGGCCAGCTATTCTCATCAGAGTTCATTCACTAGACTTTAGTGGAAAGGTCATGCTATTCAAAGGAAAGCTATACCACAAGACTTATTTTTGCAGCTCACAGAGTTTCACCAAGATCCATACTATGGTGTTGCATACTGCTCATTTTCCTCACACTTACTTGCCCTGTCAGCCAAAATATCGTTTGCACACAACATTTTCAGCTGGTTTAATTTGTGCCCCCACAATGAATTAGAAACACAAATCTGAATGCTCTTGTTCCTAATTACACTGTCAGCAGCAGCAGCCAAAGAATTATGGATTTAGGTGCTCAGATTTATACCAGAGTTGAAAGAAGAAAAATTGAGTGAACTGAATAAAACACCTTACAAAACAAGTGCCAAGCTATGGAAAGAACAACCAGAACCACTAATCTACAGAACTGCAGCAGAACAGCAAAGTCTATGACATGTGTCAATAAGGATATACAAGTGTCCTTCACAGGATTTACAATGTACATATTAAGAAGCTAGAAGGATTTAACAGAATTGTTGTACTGACAACCTTAAAGCTAACTGCATCTGCTTTGACATCATATATGGTATGGCAGCCCCATCATAAAGAGGTGCATTCCAGACAACTCATGCCAGTGTTTTGAATAAGATATGATTCATATTTACTTTTGTTTTGTATTTTTATGAAGGGATAAATAACAAAATAAAACATGTCACATTTTGTTTATTCTTTTTTTTTGCTTTCTCAGCCAAGCATGTTCTCAGTCTGCAAACATTTAACATTTTCAGCATCAGCGCGTTACCACAGAAGACATCTGAATGTTATCCTCTTCCTTTTACTTTAATAAATTATATAACTCAAAGGTTGATCAAAGGACTCTCTCAACTTGAGCAAAGTAATGAAAGAATATTTTAAATTAAAGTCATTTAAATTTTCCCAGTATTGAAAATGTGGCTATGCATGGCAGAGAGAGGGGGGTGGGTTTTTTGTTGCTGATTTTTTTTAAATTTTATTTTTAAACAGACATAATCAAATCTTCTTTTGACGTTGCAATTAATTCCTAACTGGGAGAGGGCACAACCTGTATGGAATTAAATTTCTCTTTGGAAATCATGTGTTTGCATTCCTCTTACATGATGACTTTTACCACACATGAAACTTCCTAATTAATTGCAACCTACTTCACTATACTGAAACAGATGTAAATAAAAACTTTTTCTAGTCACTATAATCATCCTCACTAGACATGTATGTAAAGGAGGGCACTAGAATCTTTGTACACCTACAGACTGAATTGCATTTCACCATCTCCTGCAGAATATCAATAGCTTTTTCCAGTTGAATGAAGGGCAGAAGCAAGATTTCCAAAGAAGGTCACTCATTGCTACTCTCATTCTGCTCCAAGGAAAGTCAACATTTAGACATACCTCTTTGAGCATCCCACCTGAAGCAACTGACTTTAACAGAAAACGGCTCTAAGGGATGAAATGCAAAACATTACTTCAAAAAGTCACCCTCGCTCTGTTATGCTTCAGAGTCAGAGGGATATTATCAGAGAATCTGAGTATTTGGGAAAATCTGCCAAGTGTTTGAGCTTGGTTTTAAGTAGAAAAAGGTTGGCAGGATCATAGGAGAGTTTAAATTATTGTAGAACTTCAAAGTGAGAAAAAGTTAAAGGAGTAAAACCCAATGAAAACAAAATACTGGAGATTGAAAGGAGACACGCCCACGAGAGGCAAACATGGCGCAATGCCAATCACCATCAGCTTGAAAGATGCTACGTATTAAGGAGAAAGTTTCATATTCAAGAGACTGTTTTGGAGTAAGCCATGGAATCAGGAAGAGAGTAGCTCAGATGATGGATACTGCCAGTGGAAAACTCACGATAGGCTTGCTAACAGACACTTCTGAAACATATTAAAAGACTAAATAGGAAATTACGATATTCTCCCAGTCTATCTCTATCTTACCATCTATTTCCCTATCTAGACGTCATCAGGTGTAAACTAATCTATTGCCCCAAAAGGACTTTCTTTGGGGTTGGAGGCCGAAGGCCTGCATAATAAAGAAGAGCTGGTCTTTTGAAGCCAAACAATCCCTACTTGCAACTCACAAGTACCATCCTTAGTTTACACAATACCATAAAAAGTGAACCATGACTTCCAGCATCACAGACGTTAGTGCAGTGCAACTCCAAAAGGAAAGAAACCTCTTGTTACACAGCCTACGGCACTTCTGAAAGGAACATTATTAGGTTAGGAAAATTCAGTCAATGTGATTGGTATGAATATCTGATTTTTAGATCTCTTAAGGCACTGGATCAGGATTTGGAAAACCTGCATTCAATTTCTGTCTCTGCCAGGGACTTCCTGTGTGACCCTGGGAACATCACTCCACTTTTTTGGGCCTCTTTTACAGCTTATAGGTGAAAGGCAGACAATAATAATTCTCCACTCTGCCATATCTATACCAGTTGTAAATTCATACTGCAACCGTGCCAGTCACTGGCACAGCACCTTGCATTAGACTCCATGGAATATGAATGTGAACACCAAAACTTGTTTTAACATCCATTATTGCAAAAAGGTTGTAGTCTTTTAAAACTTCTTCATTGCTTCAGGGAGGGGATGTCTGTCCTACAGTGGTTCAACAGCTTGCAGGGTAATACATCTCCATGGATTTCATATGTTTTAAAGACGCAGGCTGGCAGAACAAGGAGAGATATGCTTTCCTAACACCAAAACCACTTCTTTACACAACCTTTTTCTACTTCTCCCCCCAAAATTATTTTTGTTTAACGATATGCAGGAGCAGGAAGACAAACTAAAACTCCTTTTGATAATAAAATCATAAAATAATGAAAAATAGGTTTTTCAGTTGAGTACCTTGTCTTGGCTTTTATTCAGTTCCTTCTCTCACTGAGTATATTCAGGACTCTTAAGGGCTACTCAGTGCCTTGGGATTCATATGTAAGACATCTCCTTCTCACAATGCAATGGAGTCTCACTTTCAACCATCAACACATTCCATTCCTCATCATCTGTGTCAGTGCCTGTATAAGCTTAACAGCAGTGTCTTCAAAAAAACAACAAAAAACAAAAACCACACCATGTTTAAGAACATCCAACTGTTTCACATCTGCACTGTGCTCAGCCAGACTGAAAATGTGTTATGAGTAAACGATGGAAACAGGTCAGTGTAAATATTTGGCAACAACAAAAGACATAGCAGTGTCCCACTTTTTATTTCAAAAGCTAGCACATAGCCTCTGTAATGGAAAAAAAATTTTGAGGACAAGGTGATTTGCTCCAGATAGACAAACAGCATGCCTGTTTTGATGTTCAGCCCTCCCCAGAGATAGGATATATATTTCCTTATTTATCTGATGATCAAAAAGGTCAAATGTACTTCTTTAAGAGACATTAGAAGTAATGTCCTATCGTTAGAATTTTGAGCTGCTGTCACTCAAGTCAAGCATTTTAACAGCACAGTTATTCCTCTCTTCCCCATCCTATTCCTTTTAGGATGCTCACAAAAAAATTACATGAAGCAAATTTATCAGTGTGATCATTTTTGACTTGTACTTGGAGGGAACCTAGTTTATTTTTCACACATAAAATCTACTCAGCTTGTTTAAGCACTCAGGAGAAAGAGAGCAAAACCAGATAGAGGCATTTTACTTTTGGAAGCAGCCCCTAATAATGTATAACTTCATGGTAGCAGAGTGATATGGTTTCAATTCTAACCTGGATCAGACTCTAAATATTCTGACATGGATCAAACAGAATTGCCAAAACATATTCTTCCCTTTCAAAACATTCCATTGGCTCTAGCCTCATTAGGCAGTTTAAACACGATTTCATTTTAAAAAATTAAAAAAGCAATGTTAAAAGGTTACATTGAAACAGCGAAAAGATGCGGAACAGTACTACAATGGCATTTTAATTACACTCTTTGGGGTACCATAGTGCTAGTTGTCAGATTAAAATTAAGCATTGCCCTAGTGAACAGCTGTTACATTTACTAGATTCATTTCTACCAGTTATTCTGGAATTACTGAAATTAAAACCATTGTTTTCTCTTCTGTTGCAGGTTAAGGCAGCTTGCTATAAACACCACTATGAGAAATGCTTCAAGAACCACAGCTGGCCCTGCTTCAGAGTAGAATTGGACCAGATGACTTTCAGAGATCACTTTCAACCTAAATTACTCTACAACATCCTTAAATGTCTTTTTCCACTTATTTTTCTAATTTATTTCCCAAGCATTTTCTTGCTTGCATTGACAAATGCATTAGATTGTATCACACACAGTTTCTACTGGCCACAAAAGTTGCTCAGTCATTTTTAATCAACTCTATGGTAGCATTCAGCATTTAGCATCACCATGGTTCTTCCACTGTCACAACTTACCTTTGTATTTGGTTACTAAAGAAAGCAATCTAAACACTATAAGGAAAAGCATGTTTATACTTTCTTTAAACAACAAAGGTGTCACCAGAGTGTTCTGAGATAATAATACAACTTACATAAGGATCACCTTGCCCACACTTTCATCCACGCAAGAAGGAGGAAAGACTTCACTGACATCAATATGACCAAGAACCCATCATATTTCTAATCTCCTGCTTTCCTCTCCCATGTGAATGAACACTCACTACAGTCTTGGTCTGACCATCTTGGTACTCCATAGTTCTCAGAATGAAATCCTAAATTCACCTGCGTTTGCCATTTACCTCAATGAAAATAGGAGTGCCGTACTGCAGTGACCAAAGGATGTAGGTAAAAAGGCACAGGTAAATGGAAGCTAAAAGAACTCACTTACCAGTGGCAGATTCCCCTGCTCACACAGCTGCAGGTAAATTGCTCATGTAACTGTACTGACTCATGCCCCTGATTGGTAATATCCCTTACAGCATGCTCCTAACAAACACTGGTATTAGAGAATTAGAGAGAAGGTTGTCTTATAGGGTATAACTTGGTTTTGTTTGGGATTTTTTTAAAAAGAAAATCAGGGTAAGGGGAAGTAGCTTACTAATCAGCTTTCATTATAGAATCCTACAAGATATTGTATTAAATATTATGCACATTATATAAGTCAATAGCCCAGAAAACAGTAAATAGTAACATGAAGAAGTAACATTTCTACTTCAAAACAAGCTTAACACTCATCTTTATGATTCAGAAAGATCTTGGAGCACTGATAGAACATTCCCCCAAACATTAGCTGAATTAGTGAGAATATGAGCTGAACTTGACAAATAATTAGAAAAATGACTAGCAAACAAAGAAAAAAGTCTATGGCATGAGCTCAAGGTACACTTGTTGAGAAAGCAGGCAGAGTACACCACAGGAAAAAATCACTTCGTATTTACACTGTTTCATATAATTCTGCCTATTCTGCAGCTCAGCAAGCTCAGAGAAATCTCAAGGTCCCAAATGTATTTTACATCTAGACCACAATGCCGATCCTTGGGTTTATCCAAGTACCCAAACAGTTCAGCCACCAGAGGAATAAGACTTTTCTCTGACTTATTTTAGCCAGAACTCTTCATGCCACATTTTGCAAATTCTAACAATGACCTTCAGAAGTAGCAGAATTTATTATGTTTCCTTGAAGTGCTTGTAGCCCAACACATCAAGCTAATCCCATAGCTACATAATATTCAGTCACAACAAAAGTCACAGTTGGATGTTGAGAGCTCAGAAATGCACAGATAATAAATGAATAGTTTAAAAATCATGACAAAAAAAAACCTACGTAAAAATTTCACCCTTTTCATAACAACACAGGTCTAAAAAAAACCCAACCAAAATTTCTTAACTTAATTATACTTTACTTTAAATGCCTGTTATACCAACTTAAAAAAATAAACCACCACGCTAAACTAGCCTAGGCCAGTAGTACCAATCCGTCTAGTTAAATGACACCAAGATATGCTGTTCATACCACTAATGAGGATTAGCATGCTGATGGTATTCTAAAGATAGCATTGTTAAATAAGCCAGATATACCCCAGGAATCACGCTTAATATATAATGCCAATCTATGCCCATCAATTAGGATGACACATAGACTGCTAAAAATACACAAATCCATAATGACCATTGGTCCTCTGAACCCAGTCCAGCTCTCTAAACCTACAGGCTATGGATACAGGCTGATAGAGGTGGCCTATAAAGTCCAACAGTATTTGTAGTCAGCAGTGCTCAGTTAGCACAGTCTGCTTGGAGCACAATACTCTTTCTTTATGTGTAACTCTGGTCTACTGAAAAGCTGTAGATGACAAGTGTATTACAGTTTTTCAAAGGGGATGCTTTCACATAATTTAAAATTCATAATTGCAAAACAAGGAAACATATTAACTCCCTAAATCAGCCTTTAGAAGAGAAGGAAGCTCTGAGAAATTAGGTTAACTAGTCTCTCCTGAGCAGCCATTTGCAATAGAAGGTTTCCTGCAGGGAAACACATCCTGAGCTGCACAGGCAATACTGAAACACCTCAGCAAAGCACACCATGGCCTTGAACTACATATTAGCAAAGTTGTCTTTGTAATGGACACAACTTGATAAATTCCCTGTCAAAGATGAAGGAGACAGAGGCAAAAGAAATGAGAAGAAAGGAAAAATAAGATTAAGTAAGGACTCAATCATGCAAAACAACTTAAAAAAAAAAAAGACCAACCTGTAGTACTTTGATGCTTTCCAAAACATTCAGTCTTCCAGTCTTTGTACATGCAAAGGGGAAAGAAGAAAGAGAAAAAAAAACCCACAAAACAAAAAAAACTTGTGGTTCTAGAGGTATGGCTGGTTTAGTTTGTTAGTAGATGTGGGTACCATTGACAGCAAACAGTAAAGACAGAAAGTGAGCTGCTAAAAAAAAACTCCCTTATGATTGCTACCAGCGCTCTGCTTCCCCCAGAATACCAGCAGAGTGACCAGTTCTACCGAGAACAGCATAAAACAGATAAAAGCCATGAGACACAGCTAAGTAGTAATACCTGGTATGCTTCTGTTCCTGGTACGGAATTCCCTCCCAGTTTCCATGAATCTCAATACCACAGGAAGCTTGACAACAAGCCATAAATGACTGCAAATCAGTTGGTTCTTCAGATCCTTTTTCATTCTTGCAGGTTTTGAGGAGAGATGCCCGTTCTACCTCTAGGATATCCACTCTTCCTCTGACAGACTGAAATAACTAACTCTGATCTGCCAATCTCATTTGCAGAACAGAAGTACCTTTGACAACTTTACTTTCAGGAAAAAAGCAAAAGGCAAAACATCCAAATATAAGTGCAGCTTTTCTCCTTTTCTAGTCTCACAAGGAAGGACAGCCCTGAAGAAACGAGAGTTTCAGCTAAGTAATTGATCACTATCCTTAGCTGGCCACATGCTCAGTTTCACTACTTTGGGATCAGATAAAACAACACCTATCAGAGAAAAAACACCATCACAACCACCCTTCATAAGCACATCCAGAACACAGTTGTGCCCAAACCTATCATGATTTAGAATCACAGAATATTTTGAATTGGAAAGGACCTTTAAAGTTCATCTAGTTCAACCTCCTTGCAAGGCTGATTGTTGGCCCTGTTCAGCTTGGAGAAGAGAAGGCTCCTGGGAGACCTGATAGCAGCCTTCCAATGCCTAAAGGGGGCCTACAGGAAAGACAGGGAGAAACTTTTCAGTGGGGCCTGTTGCAACAGGACAGAGGTAATGGTTTTAAAATAGAGGGAGATAGATTAGATATGAGGAAAAACAGAGGGAAATAGATTAGATATTAGGAAAAATTTTTTTACAATGAGGGTGGTAGAACACTGGAACAGGTTGCCCAGAGAGGTGGTGGATGCCCATCCCTGGAAACATTCAAGGCCAGGTTGGATGAGGCTCTGAGCAACCTGATCTGGTTGCAGGGGGGGGTTGGACGAGATTACCTTTAAAGGTCCCTTCCAACCCTAACTATTCTATTATTCTGTGATTCTATTTAAGTGTATCCTGTTTTGCTTAGCTTCTGGGGTTTTTTTCCTTGTGTTTAGGGCGATTCTCTAATGTATCACTGGTTAAGCTTTATGCTTACCCGATGTCCCCAAGTATACCATATATCTTAAAATCTCTTGTTATAATGACAAGAAAACAAAAGCAAAAAGCCTGATCTTTGTGGCTTCAGTGATCTGTAGGGCGAGCACTAGTCTTTTGTCCAAGCCAGTTATAAGTGTACCAATACCTGAGAAAGTAAGAACACTCAGTCCTAGTGGAATAAAGGCCTAGCAAGAATAAGAGTAAAGTGCAGGACCAGGTTAAAAGTGTGTAACAAAAAAAAAAAAAAAAAAGGCTGAAGTGAGTGACCTTTCTCCCATATATCCCAGTGCCTTCAATGTTTCCAGAAGCATACAATACATTTCATCCTCACTGCCACAGCTAATAGTGACCACTATCTCTACCTTTTACTGATCCATTAAATCTCTCTCAAAGCATCCTTTGCATAGAATCATAGAATGGTTAGAGTTGGAAGGGACCTTCAAAGGTCATCTAGTCCAACCCCCCTGCGAGGAGCAGGGACCTCCCTGACTAGATCAGGTTGCTCAGAGCCCCATCCAGCCTGGCCTTGAACGTTTCCAGGGATGGGGCATCCACCACCTCTCTGGGCAACCTGTTCCAGTGCTCTACAACTCTCATTGTGAAAAATTTTTGTCTAATATCTAATCTAAACCTCCCTCCTTCTAATTTAAACCCATTACCCCTTGTCCTATCACAACAGGCCCTACTGAACAGCCTCTCCCCATCCTTCCTGTAGGCCCCCTTGAGGTACTGGAAGACCGCTAGCAGGTCTCCCTGGAGCCTCCTCTTCTCCAGGCTGAACAGCCCCAACTCTCTCAGCCTGGCCTCATAGGAAAGGTGCTCCAGCCATCTGATCATCTTCGTGGCCCTCCTCTGGACCCTCTCCAACTGGTCCATGTCCTTCTTATGTTGGGGACTCCAGAACTGGACGCAGTACTCCAGGTGGGGTCTCACGAGGGCAGAGTAGAGGGGGAGAATCACCTCCCTCAACCTGCTGGCCACGCTCCTCTTGATGCAGCCCAGGACGCGGTTGGCCTTCTGGGCCGCACGGGCACATTGCCGGCTC
>WHYT01013953.1:186852-202041 GCA_009806455.1 Tetrax tetrax | reverse complement strand
CCAAGCAAACAGAAAGTGACATATTCTGCTAGAGATATCACTGTACAAGGTATCTCACAACAAATATCAACACAATTTATTTTTTAAAAAGTGGAGAGGGAGGTATTTATAGAAAGAGAGACAAAGATTAAAAAGAATCTATAACAAAGCAAGCAAGCAAACTTACATCAAAGAGCAGTGTCAAATCATTATTCCAATTTTTAACTCTGAAAAAAAACTTGAAGTGCAGTGAGGGAAAATTCCTCTATCACAAAATTGAATTGTAACTAGTTTTGTTTCGTTTATGGGCACGAGGTGGCTTCTTTTTTTAGGTGTTTGAGAATTCATTATGGGAATTGGAAGTTGAACTTTGAAATACCACAATAAAGTTAGCCTTCTTCATTTTACGACTTTTGAAAGATGTAGCAAATTTGAAATGTACAAAATGTAGAAATTTATATTATTTCTATATTATATGCCAATAAATTGAAGATGATGAAAGGATAAAAGAGAGGAGTAACTCTTTTACACTGGCTTCTCATACAGGCATTTCCAGGATTTGGATGGATAAAGTCTGTAGCCACACAGGAGTGTTACAGAAAGATTGGAAAGGCTGAATGTCAAGCACATGAGCTCTTCCACAATGACTTTGCCATTAGAAACATATTCTGCACTAAGCAAGTTTATTAGTCAGGCTAATCAATATCTAAACTGTTCCAAACTAAACTACCATAGGCATATTTAGTGGGGAAGAGGCATTTACGTAGTCATGGTGAAATAGATCTTTCCATTAATGGGGGTAGCTTTAATTAATTTTAGACTATGCCCTCACAAGGGACTAATTGCAACACCACTGAGATGTCAATGATTCAGCTGAGAGAACCAGTGGGGATGAAAATCTTAAACTCCAATTTTCTCTCCAACTACAGGGGAACACTGATATACAATCAAAGCAAATACTTACAGATTGCACAGTGCAGCACCCCATCCTAAACTCTTAATTACTCCATTAATTCTATTCTTGAGAAAATGCAACGCATTAATGGGCATTCCTCTTATCTGGATACCAAAACATCTTTTGCTTGGCGCCAGCTGATACAATGCTCTGTCCCTGGTTATTTGAAATTTTCATCTGGATAGTTGCTTTTAACAGACTAAATATGCACAATCAAGCAATATGTTAATGTATGGGTATGATATAAGAGTGATTTCAGCAAAAGTAGGGTGAGTTATAGACTTCCAAGACCATATTACTCAACTTCCTGGATATTACTTAAATATGAACACCCAAGAATGAAAAATAGTCACCAAGACCAGATCTATGTGAAAAGGGGTTCCCTAAACTTTTCAGCAGGATTTAGAGTGAATAGAATCCCTGGAAAGAGAGAAGAAGAAGGAAAAAAACAAAACAAAACAAAAAACCCAACAACAATCCAGACTTCAACAGACATTATTGCCGGCTCTAAGTTTAAAAAAAAACCTTTAGATGGATGACTGTTCACAAGGACACAGGAAGGGAATTTAATGTTTTCAGAGTAGACCAGTTGAGAAAAAAATAAACCACAAACAGTAAACATGCTGAAGGAAAACTAAGAAAAACTATGTTCCCAAATCAGCAAGACTAAAAGCTGCCAGTGGTAAAATGTAGGTAAAGGGATGCCTTGCCTTTTTAGGGTATTTGTTTGGCCTGCTGAAGTGCAGTGTTGCTGGCTCTTGGAAAGTTATAAAATTCCCTTTTTTCCCACTTCAAATACTGCGTGTATTTAAAAAGACAACAAGATAAGGTGGCAGAAAGCCTCACAGAAAGCACATGAGGAGAGAATGCAGGACTGCATGGCACCCAGAGGTCCAATCGAGGCAGGCTGTCTATGGAACAGTAGGCAAGCACTTTTCTGGGTTCGGTGTGCATGAGCCAGAGCTGAAAAGAGCGCTGCAGCAAATGTGATGTGCGAAAAAGAAAATAGTTTGAAAGAAAAGGAATAACCATGCGTTAAAATAGCAACTGATGTGTTGCAGGATGAAAAAGAACACAGAGCAGTTCGGATAATGTGCAGCAAAAGATAACATTAGTCTGATGGAAAGGATTAGTATTCAAGGAACATACGTATTCTTATCTCAAAGCCAGGCATGTTATTTCACATCCACAGTGCAAGGCAATTGCACCATTTATACTAGAAATGTTGCCCTCCTTGCAAGAAAAAAAAAGTAGTGCTGGGCATCAATGACAGCATTTATTGCCTCTATTAAAATTACAAGTGATAGAAATGTTTTGCTATCTCTGAGTTTATCAACACACAAATGACTGTTTAACTTTATTTTCTGCAACACCAATAATGGTTCTTTATAAAGAAATAAAAATGTCCCCTTCTTAAAAACAATACAATAAAGAAAGTGCTTTTGTTTTAGTATTAATGTGCAAAACATAAGGTTGCATTTATGAAACAGTAATTCAGAGTAAAATCATGCCTGTAGATAGGAGGTTCACTAGATATCAATTCTTACTTCCCATAATCATTTTACAAATCCTCAGTCATGCTTTTATTGATAAAGCTACAACAGCATCCTCTTCTTCATGTAGTTATACACAGCTGTAACACTACAGCTTTAACTACAAGGTCACATGCAATTCATCTGACGTTTTATGCCTTGCTTTAAGTCCAGATGCTTTAAAAGCTTTTCAGTGTCATTACATTAATGAGATATATCTAGAAATTATATTTGTTAACAAATACAGAATACAGTAGAAATCTATTCCAATATTAGCTTACAGGATTAAAGCTTGAAGGTTTTGGTTTCTGAGAACTAAAAAATACTTTAGAGTTTGAAATACTGTCAAAATGTTAGCAGTATTTAAAGAAAAAAAAAAAAGCCTTTTGAAGTGGTGAGGCATGTCTATGTATTTCCCTCTGTGGTTTGTGCAGCATATCTGCACCCTAGTGGCTAGGTTTTGACAGACAGTTTCAAAGAAATCACTTAGGAACTATAAAGGTGAAATGAAACCTGCACAGATTGCTGTGCTTAGACTCCCACTAGCTGCCCTTCTTTCTCTTTAGAAGTACACTGAAATTATAATTTCTGAAATTTATCTTAGCTAATATCTGTTCCAAATTATGCACAACAGATTGTACAATATCGATTTGACTGTTCACATTTATTAAGAAGAACCACTCTCTTGTAATTTATAGTATGAAATTCATGCCATTCTGATCATGTCCCACATAAGAATATAATATTTTAGGTTTACTACAGGTATTAGTTTAGTTCAACCTGTGAAGACTCATTTCTCTACTCCTAGTGTTGTCTTAGACATCATAGATAGCCCTGAATACATGTTTCTGTAACTGATACTCAGCAGTTAGAATAAGGTCAAGGAAAAATATGGAAGAAGGTGATAAACTGCGTTATTTAAACACTACTTTGTACGTGTGAGGTAAGAAGAAGAAAACTACATTTCTAACCTGGTTCTTTAAGGTCTCATCTTTAGCAGCGTATGGCAAATTCTTATCCCTAGCAAACATTTATTGCAAAATACTTTGATGGTTAAATTTGTTTCAAGTGTTCTCTGAAATGACTCTGTTGTACTGAAAGAACATTGAAACAACTTTCAGAACAACAATAATTTTAAATATCTCTCCTCTTTATACCCTAAACACACACACAAAAAGTTTGTTAAAAGGAAATTTTGACTTAATTTAAAAAAATATCTGAATGATAAGCTGCCATTCAAAGTAAGAGATCGATCTAAGAGAAGAAAAAAAAATGACAGAAACTTTTTTTTTAATATTATACAACGTGTACTGATTCAGCTACAAACCCAACTATCCAGTTTATCCTGAAAAGTAGACTCTCTCGTATATGATGTCCTAATCAGATGGCTGAACATAGGGAAGTACCTGCCTTCAGGTCAACCGACAAAATAACTGTTAGAACTCACTAAGCCTTTTAAAAAAAAAACAAAAAACAAATCATGCTTTAATCAATATCAATAAGGGTAAATAAAACCAAACTACTTCATTTTTTACTGTTTTATTTTACAATCACAACCAAGTTATCTCAGGCTATGTTTGTGAGATGATACGTGTCTAAAGATATATTCCAGGAATCAAACAGATGCACACAAGTTCAGGTGTTGAACATTAACAGTTCCCAATTGACTTTAGTGGGAGACAAATGCACTCCACAGCCCTGTAAATAGGTCACCTTTTCAGTACTTAGGCAAGAATTAGATTCCTAGTTTTAGCTATTTAATGTAACAGTGAGAGCAGACTACCAAATAGAGCATAAATCCCTTTAACTGTGAGATCTTGTTTCTAAGACACGATAAATAATTCGAATACCAAACACAGTATTTCAGGGTTAACACGTAGATTTCATCAGAAAAAAAAATCATGTTTGTATGTATTACAGAAGGTCACAGTTCTTGGCTGCAAACCAGCTAATCTATTTATCCCAAAAAGCAACCTCTTAGGTATGGTGTTCCAAGTCAGCTTGAATCCAGAAGGAGCCCGTGTCAACGGGTCTCTCCACCTCAGTCACTTCTCTATCTGATTCATGAGGCTGTAAGAGTTTAGATTCATCAAAACATAACCTCCTGAATGACAGCCAAATGCAGATAATGAGCCAGCATTGCTATGCAACCATCCAGCAAGTGGGTGGCTTCCCCTGGCACCTTTGGAGTATGGCTGTTTTTTAAAGAGGCTTGAGGCAGAGTTTAAAGGTCATAGCTATATACGCAATGTAGTGGTTCTGTTGACTGAGAGAGGAAGCTAAATAAAAGCAAATTTATTTATGGAAAATGGAAAAGACTCAAGACCAGCTAAGCAAAAAATAATTTCAGAGTGTAATGTCAACCTAATTATAAGGGTATACAGTGAAGCTGAAGATTGGAAGTTGGGTGTTGAAATACCCTTAGAAAAAAAATAAGATCTAGAGTTCTCTAGCTCTGGATGGTCACTGTTATGCCAAACTAAAGAAAGTACAGATGCAGGATTTTGTTGCAAAGGTATACCATTCTTTGTTTTTCTTTTGTTGCAAGGCAGAAATTTGAGTTTATAATTTTTTTTTTTCTCCAAAATGAACACATTTTATCACAACTGGGAAAGAAAGCAGTATTTTATTTTAATTAACTTTGTTCCTCACCCCTATGTTCAGTTTGTCAGTAAGTAAACCAAATGTAAAATGCCGTTAAAACACAACCCTTATTCAGTAGATATTTCATTAAAGTTCCAGGCATTTTCTTCCTATCAGAAAACTCCTTGCTACATGCACAGCCGCAGTCAGAATAAGGGGGTTATTATAATTTCTGTGAGGAATTTCTGTGGGTTCTGGACAATATTTGTTTTGAAGTTATTTCTATTTTTTTTTTTGAAATTTGTTTTTGTTTGGGATTTTTTTTTTTTGCATCAGACTCTTGAGAAGCAGTGAAGAGTATTAAGTAGAAGGAAGGTAGTTACGTAGCATTTAATTTTAACCTCTACTGTTCCTAAACAACTAAAGCCAAGAGAACTGCTTTATAAAATAAAGCTTCCAGATATCTGGAGTCTCATATGTGCATTCACATATATTTAAAGTGTGGTTTTTTCCTCACATCTCGTTATGCAATCCCTTATAAAACAGTTAGCCAGTCAGAGAAAGGAAATTCCATTTCATGTCCCCTTCTACAGAGGAAAACATACTCTGAAGTACATAAATAAAGTAAGGTATTGACATTGTTTAGTAAGTCAACAGTTCTGACTGCAGTGCTATTTTCTACTGTGTTTGTGGTCTTCAGACTCTTCTTTACTCTCTAGAAATGAAGTTGCAGCCGTCTCCCATCTCTACCTGCAGCGTTGGCAATCAGGAAAATTGGGATCTTTGTTCCTTTAGCACCTCACCTTAGCTGCAGTAAAAGAGGACCTAAACATTCAGTGCAAATCTAGAAGTAACATCTTCTAGCAATGACTCCCATTTTTTCTTCTGGTAATTCCTTTGAAGGCCTCTTCTCAAGTGTTTGAACTGTTTGATTTTGGTTGCTGTTTCCACCATTCACCAGTTCAGTTTACCTCTTTGAATACAAGTAAATAAAAGTCTTTTTTTCTCAGTTAATTGTTGCATAGATATTCATAACAAATAATAGAAACATTTTTCCAGTTCATCATAAGCATTTAGAGAGGAGAAAATAGTAGAAGAGTAGATGTGTGCAACTGAAATAATGAAGGTAAATTAAATAACCAATGAAGCATTTATTCATTATCATGGTTAATTTTGCCTGATGTCAACTCACTCCTAGAGAACAATCTGGAGCTGATCTAGGACCACAAGTTCTGCAGCCTCCATATTTCATTTCAAGTGTCATCAGCTTTTCAGGAGCAGTGGATTAGCCTGTCTTTATTCCTGTCTAGACTAGAAGCTATCTATGCCGAGAAAACCAAACATGAACTGAGAGACATTGCCACTTAAAAGGCAAGATGTTGTGCAAGCAGCAATGATGTGTATCTTGTTTCAATGCAGGATAATAGCTCCCAGTTTCTGATTACTTCACAATCATAAAGAAGCAGCAATTTCAGTTGCTTTTATCTTTCTTAACACATCATAGCTCTCAGATTTCAGTCCTACCTTATACCTGCTGACTGCTGGTCAAAGTTTGCTGACAGAATGTGTTCAAGACTTGCAGCATTAGATGATGGCTGTAGAATCATGACACCACTAGCTTTTTTTATACCAGTGAGGAACAATACCTAAGTAATATAACATCAAGAAGACTGCAAGCTACTAAGCCATCCTACCTCTTTCTGCAGTATGACAGCATTCATTCACATTTAATCATTGTGGTTTCCTTAACATCACTGATGATGTTTGTCCTATTGAAAACATCCAAGACACATAATGTTAGTAGACACATTTAAACTAGATGATCAAATGAAAAGTCCAATTGAATGAACTATAGAGATCTCTTGCTGAGAAATATAGCCTGATATTTATTGTGTATGAAGATATTCAAAACAAGGAAAAAAATAAAATTCAGGAAAGCAACCTTAAAAGATTCAAGAAACATCTGAATTTTTTGTGGTAGAATAAAGCCACAGGGAATCCAAAAGATTTTCTCTAGATGTCCCAGCCTTCAAAATTGTATGGAGGGAACTCTCAGGGGTTTAACTTATTTCATTCTGCTGTCAGACTCTTCAATAGCCTTTGCTTGGACTGTTTTGCTTTTATGTCAAGTTTCCTTCTTTATCCTTCTCTTTCTACACCTTCCCTGAAATTTTTCTTCTAGGGTAGACAAACAGCTCCTCTTACGAGCAAAGGTGCTTCATAAACTCTGGGCCACTTTCAGCTACCTTGGACAATAACTTCAGGTCTTCCAAATATGTACGCATATGTGGTGAACATGCAGAGCGTATTCAGAGTGAATATGACAGCAAATTTCACTGCTATAAATGAAATATATTAATGGTTCTTTAAAAATTAATAACACTATGAATAAAGTAAAAAAGTAATGTACAAGTGCCATCAATGCTTTGTGGCTGTTAGCAAAGCCGCCCAACCTCCTGTCAATTCCTCCAAATTCTAACTTTCATCACTTCTTTGTTCTCTTCTTTCATTTCCACTCCTAAGCCGGTAATGAATTGAATTGTTTTCCCCATGGAGCACTTGTTTGTGAGCAGCTGGCCTGTGTGGGAAGCAAAGTGCTTTCTGTTACCTTGCCTGCCAGAAGCCTTTCCATTTATCAATAGCCATAGCTTAGTTCAACCACAGTTGCACACAGCTCTGAATTAATTAATCTCTACAGTATGTGAGAAATGTGGCATCCATGTCTTCAGCTTGTTACATATCCAGCACTGAGTAACTTACCCTCGATGCTTTCAACAGCTACCTGGATAACTTTTTTTTTTTTTTTAAAAAAAAAAAGGCAAAAGCTAGCTATAGCTGGACAGTTGCAATAATGTTTGAATTCAAAAGCTGCAGTGTCTCCATTTTGTAGGTTTTATTACATAAAGAATAAAGATGATTTCTGCACATACCATGAGGAACCATAGCAGAGCTTAAGGTCCAGGTCCAGGTTTAGAAATTTGACTGCATGAGTGCAACATGGATTAGAGTTCTGACACACACTTTCTATGAAAAATAAATTTAATTAGAATTAGCTAGCTATTCTACAAAACTCAATTCTACTCTACTATGTTTATGTATAACACAAAATTTATTGCCTACTATGGCTCCTCCTTCATTTGACACACAATTCTTTCATAAAGAAAGAATCATCCTGACCTGATGGTTCAGGAGGTAGAGGTAGCCAACACCATCTTTACCTTTTTTACTGGAAAGAATTTTTATATGATACTCAGTTTCATATAAAAAATTCATTGAGAGCATATTGGGAATTGTCAGCTTGGGAGCAGCTTAAAATTGTCTTAAGCAGTTTTAGGCCAGTCCAGTAAAATTATTTAAATATATTTAGCTTTAATTCACAGTACTGGGATGAAGCAAAAGAAGGACTAAACATGGCCATACTTAAGATTTTAGAAGTTATTAACAACTCATGTCTGTTCTAAAATTTCTTCAAAATAAATGAAGTAGTTTAAACTTCACTAGCTTCTAGTCTATGGCTTTCTATTACAGAATGTAAGAAGCTGGTGTTTATTCAAGCCACTTATACCAACATAAGTAGTCAGTCTGTAAAGTTCATTTTCCTATTAATAATGCAATGATGCCTTCAATAGCAGCCTTTGTCTTACCAGAGAAAATTTTTAAGCTCTGTACTGCCAAAATTAAAATAAAAAATACACAATTAAGTCCCAATCAATTTTTTTAAATATTGAAAGACTAATGATGACATTTGTGAAAACTATTAAAAATTCTCTAAAATTTACAGCTTCTGACAAGACTATAAGCTCATCCAGCTAATAAGCAAATAAGACAAAATACCTTCCTACATACTGTTGTCGACATATTATATATGATATAGTTGTTAGGTAACGGGTCTATACATTAAAAAAAAACTGTACTATCTACATAGTTCCAGTAAATATAGCTACAAACAGAATGTGTTTTGCTTTCTTATGCTCATCTAATGATATTTCTAAAATATTCAAGTAAACTTAGAATGAAAACAGTAGTTATGGTTAAGCACATAACTTCAGACACAGTTTTCTTTTCCATCATAAAGAAAACTACTGGTTCCCTGTTTGGAAGCTTAGTGAATATGAGTTACTTCTGTTCAGATACTATGTTGAATGTTTCTTCTGCAAAAAGATTGCCACATAAGTCTCAAACAAAACTGACTGCACTAGGGCCAAATAGGCTGCTGTTGTGGAGACTGTTCAAGGCAGGAAAGCCAAATACATCTGTTCCTGTCACAGTGAATCCATTTCTTTAGGTTTCAGACTTAACTGAAAAATTTCTGAATGCTCAGAAGATTACAAGCATTGTTTCCTAGGTTTTGAGGGGATGGGGGCTAAAACCTAAAGAAGAATTCTGCAAAATCCAATTGTAGGAGTTCCCTCAAGTGAAGCAGGACATTAACCTACCTTAAGCAAACACAAGAACATCCTCTCCCTGAAAAGAAGTAGTCAAAGTTAGAGTTACTGGGAATTTTATACTGTATTGTCAAAAAATAGGAATTCATATAAATAAATAAGAACCACTTTAAAAAAACAGATGGTAAAGCCTGTGGTTATAATACTGTCTACTGATGGTTTTCAGACAGTTACAACACAAACCCTCCATATTTTGGGTCCATCCAATGCTGAAAGTAAGTAAAAGCAGTAGTTAACTTCAATTTTTTTTTAAAAAAAATAATTATTCCAAACCCCAAACTTCACGTTAATGTCTTGGTTACCAGTGATTTACCTTTCCTCCTTATATTGTAGTACTTCTCCTTAAGTAATTCCAGGTTGTGTTAGAGTTTTTATTGTAAAAGTTTTTGTTAGAAAATATTTTAATGATAAGGATCTGTGATTCTTTCTTCATTGCTTTTTGTAGAATTAAGTCTATCAACCATCATGGTACTCTTCCAAACCATTCTAGACAAAATGTCTTGTTGAAGTGAATTCAGATTGAAATGTCAGTAGTTCACTTTGTCAGTACTTTTGACCTAAACTTCAAATCCCAGAAGAAAAAGTGAGATTAATACTAGATTTCCTGAAATCACTGTCTACACATAATCCTGTAGCTAGGTGGAGATAACCTAGGAGAATAGGATTACGAGACCCTGTATTTCAAGAAAAAAAATCCCATGCATTAAAAGGCATACTGATATGGAACATGAGTGCTTTACTTTTCCCATGGGATACTCCTCATCACTCCGTACAGTCTGGTAAAGGTAACAAAGAGTAAGAATTTAATAGGTATTAATACAAGAATGGATGACTACCTGGAAATATCCATTCAACACGCCTATGGTTGGCTATGGCCTGGGTCACAGTGCAGCAGATTATTGCTGTAGAAAATGTTAGGACTGGCCTATCCCTCAGAAATTCTACACAGTAGCTATTTGTAAGGCTCATAAATCGTCAGGCTCTGAAATAGGAATCTTCCCCCTTTATAATCATTACTCAAATAAATTACTGTGTATCCCTCCCGAAATAGGAAGAGAGTTCTCATCAGTTCACAGCCTTGCATGCTGCAACACATGGCAATTTGAACACAGTATGAATTTGAGCCATACAAAAAAGAAAATGTAATCAGAAGCAGATTGCCATCAGAATTAAAAAAAAAAAAAAAAGAACAGAAACCTAGCTTTAGTCATGGTATAACATGTAAGCAAACTTTACATCTCTAAACTCACATCTGGAGCTAATGTAGCTGATGTTAAAATCAGTAATCTACTCAGTAATCATAAAATATTGAAGAATGCAAAAAAAGTTCTTACTTTTAAAAGAAGGTATATATGGTGAAAGTATTTGTGTTTGCCAAGCATACTCTCAAATGCTAGGACACATCACATAAGGTTGTCCTGCTTCCAGTTGACTAAGGGAGTCCTTCCACTGATTGCCAGGGTTTCTGGACCACAGCAAGAGTGAGGCAGAGGTCCCATTAAAAAAGCATGCAACTGTGTAATTTAAGACTCTAATGTAACACTTACATACAAACAGACAAAATTAAGTTTGAAGGATATTAAGTGCTTTCTTAACACTGAACCATATGGTAAATCAAAATGGACATCCAAAACCAGAGGTACCCCTGCAGATTTTTGGAGATTTTCACTAACCTTCTTGGGTTATGTAATTATGAATATGCCAGTACAGTATAGTGATTGTAATTAGAACTAGCAAGAAACAAAATTATGATTAATAGCACACTGTAATTCTGTATATATTATATATTGGGTCTACTCCAACGGTCCTTACTTATGTAGGAGTCCAAATAAAGATCTATGGAATCAGATGAAAAGACAGGAAAATTCAACATTGATCTCAATAGTACAAGTGTCTTTTAAATCTGTAAAGCCAATGCTTCTGTTTATACACTATGTAGAACATCTGTAGGCTTACAGCAACTGTAGTTTTACAGAAACAACTAGAATTTAATATCTGGAAATTAAGCACCTAAAGCAAAGGAACAAATAATAGTATTTGCTCCCAGAATAATTCAACTTTCAGATTAGAGTTTAAAGAAATACATAAATCATATGAAACAGTATTTTTTCCAGAAGAAATTGGTTGTATGTTGAAACATATATAGGAAACAAGAGAAAAAAAAATGTCTCTCTCGTAGCTCCACATTTTCTAGATCTAGAATTCAGTGAAATGAATATCCAGGTAGCTTATTTGCATCATATGAATTTCAGAAGAGAAATTTTAATGTAGCTCCAAGAAAATTAAAGACAATTATAACATAACCTAGTTTGTTAATATTTTACTATTTTTTGTTATTTTTAATTAGCATTTAGTACTGAAAAGAAAAAAAAAAAGGCCACTATCAGATAAATAATCAGAATTGTGATTGTGTAGAGCAGTGGAAAGTACTAAGCAAGATTAAAAACTTGTTTTGTGTCAAAAAGTTCATGTCAGAACCACAAATGACATTTTAATATAACAGACATTGCCCTCAAAAATATAATTTCTACTGATACTGATAACAAACATATATAGCAATTTTATAATTGTATTTATAATTGTATATTCTAATTTTTAATTGTATATTGTCTTTTATAAATATAAACATTATTATATAACATAATAGTTTCTTAAAAGACTGCACATCAGCCAGAATTTATGGGATTTTAGTTAGATTATACACTGGTAGCGCTTTTAGTAAGTGCTGTAGTTTCTGTGCCAGTATGCATTTTTTATGACTTTGACAAATTTATCATCACATATGCATGCCAATCCTACATTTTTATTTTATCTTATCAGGAGAATTTCCATGCATGATTTTCTGCTGTAAGGATTGCTAGCTTAAAAGCAACTGGAGAAAACATGTTTGTTGCCACTTGTGTTAAAGAAAAACATAGCCAGCAGGCACATTGGTCAAGAATAGTTGAGATAGCTGTGCACAGTTTTAAAAAAGGAAAAAAGAGGTGTTGTTGCTGAAATTCTTTTCTGTTTTATTTTAAAGAATTGAAGAGCCAAAAAAAAAAAAAATTCTCAGACTAAAGGTATTATGTAAGGATACATTTGAATTCTACGTTACTGATCCCACAAACTACTGACTGATATTGAGGTCACGTAGCCTGCTTTTGAACCTTGCAGAATAGAATAAGGCCCGTCCCACAGCAATTCAATTCCATGATGGGTCTATAAAGAGAACCCCACTGACTGAGTGACCTATATCCAAACGATGAAAGAGACAATTCACCTTATGGCAGACTAGCAAAATGTACAAAAGCTTTAAACTGAACTGTAAAGACTTAGAAAGCACAAGCCTTTTTTACTTTCAAGGACACACCTTCTGCTAACTAACTGTAATGAAGAAAGTTCCTCAGTGAGAAAGTTATTTTGAGCTTATTCATTAGCGTGCTCTTTTCACATCACTGTCTATCAGACAACTAGTTCAGCACCGGTGCATGTTTGAGGTAGCCTGATGATCGCAATGTTCAGTGAGTGTGCCAAATTTATTTATATTTTAATCTGTATTATTTTATATTTTAATTTGCATTTAATTTGTACTGTCTAATTTAATCCATAAATACATCCATAGTTTTTATTATATTCAGTCAGTATTACTTGACTGTACTTTACAAATACCATTTGAGATACTATAAGAAAAATATACAAGCAAAATCATGTGCCTGTGCAAGATCTTGACAGTAGTGTCAACTCAATGCATATGATAAATTACAATCACCCAGGGTCACATGTCAATCACACAGAACATTTGTTTGTAGTTGTTTTAATGAGGACAAATTAGGGACAAAATTTAGTGGGATGGGAGATTTATGTTGCACATTTGGGTTAATTCAGCCTATTTGGCCTTGATTCTTCCCATTTATTGAACAACTTCTGGAACAGCTAGTTCTGTAAACAAGTCTTCTAAGGAACAGCAAATGAGCAAGTTAGATCAGTCCTGTTCTCAGCTATTGTATTCTTTGATAATAACATACCAAGTCACCCTCACAGCTATCTGGAACTTCCTGTTAAGCACATTCTTGTGGTCCTATTAAGTTCTGGATAGATATCCAGGAGGAAATTTTAAACGTGAAGAATTCAGGAAAAAAAAGTATGACATTAGAAAAATGGCAATATTTGCTATCAAAAATAGTATGGAAGAACAAAACAAGTGGTAACTCATAGATCTGCAAGTTTGCATATGGCAAAATACATACTTGTCCTAAAGGCCTAGAAAACTCTTTTGATCAAGTATTATGCAATTGTGCAGAAGACGGAAAGTACAGGGAAAATAAATGTGGTTTTGCATTAATATTTTAAACTATGGACACAAAAAGAGGGTGGCTTAAAGTATTCCCTCAGTTCCTAAGTCTCCCCTAGACCATGAGATGGCTCCTTTCAGGTGGGAGAAAGTTCCAAATGGGAGGAAAGTACAGGATTGTATTCCTACAGTAACAGTAGGGAAATAAATAAAGCTAGGGGTTAAGGACTGAAAAGGATTTTTGGACACATCTAAATCAAATTAAAATAGACAATCATAACAATTGTGTCTAATTACAATAATAATTAAACTGCCCTCCTCTTCTACAACTGTTCAGGGGTTATTTTCCTAGCTCAGTATTCTGACTGTGTCACATCTCTCTCTACTTCTACTTGTGCTTCTGCCTTTATTTGGTTTAACAGAGTTACTTTTATTTATTCCAAAGACATTTCTGGTTTACTAGTGAAGAAAAGCCAACAGGGGAAGTCTAGATAATTTCCTGCCAGAATGGAGATAGCATGACGCCACTATCTACAGAATCAGTCGCTACAGCTGCCTATCTCTCTAGCAGTTGCCAAGCAAAGAGGTGCTATATCAACTCCTGTGCATCTTTAAGGAAATGTATACAGAAGGGGATGAAGTGCCATTGGTTAGGGCTGGGTGAAACAGTGGTCCCGAAACCAGGTCTTAAACTATATCTAAGGAGGCAGATAAGAAAGAAGTCATGAGAACTACTAACATGGAAGAAAAATTCAAAGAACTGATGTTTGCCCTACGTACTCCAAATACATATATTCATTTTAATAGTGCTTAAGACAACTGTTTTAAGTCAGAGATAAGCACACTGATGCAATAACAAAATTATCTGAGTGACCTTAAACCCTTTTGTGACTTGCAAATCTTCTGACTCCTGTGGATGCACATCCATCTTAGAGCCATTTACTCTGCCAGTCATGATAGGGTACTACTCTGTCAGCTACATACTGCTGAAACAAAACTCTTAAATGAATTCATTTTCTGATGAAGCATCATGGAGGGCACCTTGAACTTAGTGGCAGTTTGGTTGTGCTTGCAAAGTGTGAAGAAAGTGCAAGTCTCTGAGCTAATATAGCTCAAAGATTAATTTCTAGCCTTAATGATTCTGTGAAACAGGCTTTTGAAATCATTACAATCATACCAATTAGCTTTAAAGTCCTTCTAACAATGTGCCCCCTCTTTCACAAAATACTTTCCAAGCTGCAATGAGGACTTATTTTTATTAATGTATGTTCTGGTAAGTGAATCAGTAAATTCTTTGTTAATAGTATATTTGTGTCAATTTTACCAGACTGCAGCATTTCCAAGAGACTAAATTTAACAATAATACAGTGTCTAAGGACTTAAAACATCATTCAAAAAAAAAAAAAAAAAAAAAAAAAAAAA
>WHYT01013953.1:83975-155072 GCA_009806455.1 Tetrax tetrax | reverse complement strand
TTGCTTTATGGCCTTAAAAATGTGTGGGTGCACTGCCTTGTAAGTTCATTCTATTCAGTTGTAATCATCTGAGTGATTCTCAGATGAAATTTAGATGGACACAGCTTCTTTGTTACTATTGTGTAGTGTTTGCAAAGATGAAAAGCAATTAATACAGTTTGTGTGCCAAAATGTTATACACATTTCTAGGACTTTTGCCCTAGAAATTCTATAACACGAGCTATTTTTAAAAGTAAATAAAATGAACTTACAAGTCAGAGCAAATAAATATATCACATTTCTTCAGTTTGCAACAGTATTTTTTTTTTCACTGTTAAAAACAAAGAGCACAGGTTGAACACTCTTCACTGGACTCCTCGAAGTTCATAACCTGTGTATTTGAGACTGTAAAGATATACAGACCATCTGAACTCGAGAAGCAACATTTCCGTCTTCAAAGATGTCCAAACGTTGCTGAGGGGAATGTACAAACTACCTCATGTGTAAGCAGGAGAAGAACAGAGTTTAGAGAACAAAGGACTCCAAGAACAAAATACACTGTCACGTGTCATCATTAAGATCTCCAGTGAAAGCAGTTGATCTCTGCCAAAGCACACAGGCTGAGTTAACTATGAAGAGAAACACTTGTTTTAATGCAAATTAATTTAGTAACTTTTCCTTCTGCTTCTTCACCAGTCTGATTTAAACAAAGGTTTATTCCTTAAAATCCTAACATAATTTTAAGATGTTCTATACCTAAAGACATGATGATTCATATAACAGTATTATGGGTTACCCTTGCAGATTCTACCTCCTAATCCATACCATGTTTGTCCTGGAAATCTTCTGCTTTAACAAAACATGTTACTCCTACAGAAGATGCATAGGCTGGTTCGAGAGAAGGAATTTCAGGAGTCTTAAAGTAAGAAACAATAAAAAGAAAATTGCTATCTTCTGGAAAGGTTAATGGAGGAACCTAGAACTACAGGATCTTGGGGAAATTTGTGGATTTATGAATTTAGAAGGAAAGAATTAAGTATTTCTTAGTAAAAGTGATAGATAAAATTATCTATCAATCACATAGATAGACACATCACTTTGGTCTTTCAGCCTCACCATGTGATTTTCTTTCTTACTTGCTTTTGACACTGAAGTATCTGGGATACTTTTTTAACAACTTTTTTTACCTTGGTGTTGCACATCGATTAAGAATTAGATCTGTGCTCTTGAAATTCATCCCTTCACCTTCCCCTTCTTGTGCACAGCAAAATTTCCTCAAAATAAGGAAAGTTGCTGTCTGTCATGACTTTTGTTCATTGGATAGATTTTATACAATGTTTGTTCTTGGTGGCTTTCTGAATACACTTGACATCTTTTCTTTCCAATGAAGCAATGGGAAAATAGAAGTGTAAAAAGTCCACCATGGTTTCCCTTCATCTTTTCACAATGTAGGCTAGCTGCCTATTATCCCACCAGTTGCATAACAGGAGTTCATCATTCAAAAGCTTTAAGGAATGCAGAACTTATTCCTGCAACTTGGTACCATTTGTGAGAAGCCAGCTAGGAAGACAAAGGGGAAAGCAAAGACCAGATGTTCTCCAGTTCCTTCTTGAAATAACTCTGACCAAGACCAAAGCACCCATTCTGTTCACACTGAGAGAACTGTTCAACTCTAATAAATCCTAAATATTGTGTTCCAGATATCATCAATAACAAGATTATGGTTATCTATTGCTGATACTCTCTGTCTCACTTCTGTTTAAATATGAAACACAACATGAAAATTATAAGCCCAGTATTCCAATTGCATTGTCAGAGCATTGCAAGATATTTAAAATTTAAAGAGATATATTCAATCTCTTGTATAAATAATATGTCCAATAGTTTGAAAGAAATGTTGAAACCTAGACAAAAGAAATTGAAAAGGACTAGGGGAAAGATAAGAAAATTAATCTGATGAGAACATGGAAGACAGCAAATATATCCTAGACCAGTCAATGGAATCAGTGAGGTGAAAGGCAATCTCATTATAAATCCCTAGTCCACTATAAGGATTTATATCAGATTTATATCAGATTTGGGCAGGTCACTTATTTAAGTCATGCCTCAGTTCTCCACTCCTTAAATGAGAAAAGAAATGCCTCTTTTTCAGGGATTAAAAAAGTTAGGATAATGTAATTAATACTGTGAAAGTACTTGGAAGATACAAAGTAACACAAAGTATTGCTATCCTTAAGCATGCTATAGCAAGTAGTCTATCACGATGCAATACGAATTATTTACTGTGAGAATATATGAATGAGGAACAAATATGACAACAAAAAAGGGGAGAAGGTATCACATTGATACCTCTAGTCATGAAGCCGACTTCCTGTATCTCATGGCAACAACATAAATATGCTAATAAAAGTAAATAGTTGTACTTCACTTACTGGCATAATACTTTAAGACTTAGAGGTACTCAGATTTTTCAGAGAAAGGGTGTATATTCCATAAATCACAGAAAGAAAAAGCAGAATCAGGCTCACATGTATGTTGGCTTCTTCGTGCCACACAGTGGCAAATACACCCTTCAGTCCAGCTGTGAAAATAGCTGTTGGTAAATGATAAATAATTTGGGGTCTATTTGAAATAAATAAATAAATTAAACCTGAGAGACATAGTACCACGTAGCCGTGAGGCTGGAAGAGAGTTTAACACACATTGTATACATGTCCTATACTGTGTTATTCCAGAGGCAAAGGACAGGCCCATGGATGATCTCCTATCCGATATCTAAGACTCCCCTTCCATTTTTACAGAATTTTGGGGAACTTAGCATGTCAAGAAAGAAAAATATATTACAGATGCCTTACATGTAGCACTCTCCATAGGCATGCAGAAACTGCCTCTGAGAAGTACAGACCTAGTGAAGATGATGAAAACTAATACTTATGTTCCAAAAAAAAATCATAATCTGTTAGTGTGCTACATTTTACTGTGAAGATTAATACAGCTATGCTTTAAAAGTAAGCATCAGATTTCCACATAATGGTTTGGCCTACTTTCTGAAGAACTTTATCTGTCCATAGACATGATATTTGAGTTCTCTTGAAAATCTGACTGAATATAGTTGCTTTTAGAAAGAAAAACAAACAGAGGTGGTTTATTTGCAGTCTGAAACAAATTGCAACAAAATGCAAAGTAAGATCCATTCATTACAAATGAGCTACATTCACTTTCATTATATCGGAATTTACCTGATTGCTTGTATAATTCCATTGTTCAAAGATAAGTAGATTTTAAAAGTTCGAATGCAAGTATTAAGAAGGGCAAATACTTTTATGTTATAAATAAGACAAATCCAACAGAGGGCTATATCAGACTCAATTTTTCATTTAATATTTGAAAATTACTTACAGTTGCTGTTTGAAAATAAAAATGTATAAGTTGATGGGTTAGTTTGCTAATTATTGTCAGAAAATGGAATAGGAGAAGGTTTTTTTTTGGTTTTCAATTATCATTATTATAATCAAAAACATATGTCCTGAGGCAATATTGTATCTATATCAGGGCAAATGAAAAGCACAGAATACTTCTTGCTGTCTTTGCTATCTGAAGAACCACTGCCTTAACAAATTACAGTCATAGTAGTGACAGGATCAGTGGACAAGAGATGAGCAATGGATATCATCTACCTGGACTTGTTCAAAGCTTTTGACACTGTCCCGCACGATATCCTTCCCTCTAGACTGGAGACACATGGGCACATGGGTTTGATGGATGGACCACTCAGTGGATAGGGAGTTGGCTGGATGGCTGCACTCAGAGAGTGGTGGTCAATGGCTCAATGTCCAAGCGGAGACCGGTCATGAGTGGCGTCCCTCAGGGGTCTGTGTTGGGCCTGGGCCTGTTCAACATCTTTGTCGGCAACATGGACAGTGGGATAGAGTGCACCCTCAGCAAGTTTGCCAATGACACCAAGCTGTGTGGTGCCATCGACATGCTGGAAGGGAGGGATGCCATCCAGAGGGACCTGGACAGGCTGGAGAGGTGGGCCTGTGTCCACCTCATGAAGTTCAACCAGGCCAAGTGCAAGGTCCTGCACACGGGTCGTGGCAATCCCAGGCACAAATACAGGCTGGGCGGAGAATGGATGGAGAGCAGCCCTGAGGAGAGGGACTTGGGAGTACTGGTGGACGAGAAGCTCAACATGAGCAGGCAATACGCCCTTGGAGCCCAGAAGGCCAACCGCGTCCTGGGCTGCATCAGGAGGAGCGTGGTCAGCAGGTCGAGGGAGGTGATTCTGCCCCTCTACTCTGCCCTGGTGAGTCCCCACCTGGAGTACAGTGTCCAGTTCTGGAGCCCCCAACAAAACAAGGACATGGACCAGTTGGAGAGGGTCCAGAGGAGGGCCACGAAGATGATCAGAGGGCTGGAGCACCTTTCTTATGAAGACAGGCTGAGAGAGTTGGGGCTGTTGGACTAGAAGACCTTTGAAGGCCCCTTCCAACCCTAACCATTCTATGATTCTATAGCCTAGAGGATGGTTAAAGCAGAGAAGGAGCGATATGAGAGAGGTTGTTTTTAAAGTGTGGAAAAGTCTCAGGGATTGTGCAATTACAGTTTACTATTGTCTCATTTTAAAAAATACTGTGTCAAAATAGAAAATAAAACAGACTCCATGAGTTACTGTCCCTGAATATAATTATATTTATGTTAAGCTGTGCACCAGAAAAATTTCAGCTCAGGGAATTTTTTTCCTCTTTGCAAAAGTATCATCAAGTATATTTTAATATTTTGATTTTTCTTGCAATATTTTACACACTTACATGTGTTTCTATAATCTGTACTATCTTTGATTATCTTACTCATCTCAAGCATAGTGATTTATTATGTGTAAGTGAGTTTATGTAAGCATAGTGCTATGATACATGTTGTAACTAGAGATAGGTGCTACCAGTCAGAGGCATCACTGCTTTTCATTAAACTTTTCTGGGTTTTGCAGTTTATTTATCACAGCCTAGTGAGTTCTGTTTGTCTGTTATCAAAAGCTGAGATATATAAAATTGAATTCAGAATAATTCCCTCCTAATTATGTAGTTTATAACTATAACTAGCTCCTAGTCAAGTTAAGCCCTACAGTCTTCTTTTACTCTTAAACAACCTCATGAAATACATGCAATTGCCTTTACAAACTTAGTTCCTTATTAGTAAGAACTGAAGCCTCAGGCAAAGCATGTACTTGTCTATACTCTTAATCCAAACTATATTTCAAATGCCTTGAACAATAAGTGGGACAAATGCAACAAGAGCCAGGAAAACTTCTGTCACACAAACTGATTTGAAACCTTGTGCTGAAATCTACTATTTCCTAAGGTATCTCTACAGAACAGCATAATTAATAGAAATTCATAAATCACAATTATTTCTTCCTAAATGCTTATGGAGTTGTATTAGCAGAAATTCTATAAATAGGTTCTCCCTCACATACTGCCTCTTTCACAAGTTGACTAATATTTCCTCTTCTCTACACAAAACCCTCACTTGAATTTCTAAGTTATTTTTTCCTTTCTGACTCTTGCAGTATCAGAAGCATCCATTTCCTCCATTATTAAACGTTAAAATAATCTTTTGGAAACTTGTTAACACAGTAAATTGGCTTTTCTCATTGCAAAAGGCCAGACTTCCTGGAATTGAAGCTTTTTGCTTTCTTTTTTTTCTTTCCAGGAAGGTGAGCCATTACACTGCATAGACATCCAGTGCGTTCACAGATTCCGTGCTCTCACACAGCAGTGATGTTCTTTCGTAAATGAAGGTATAAAATCTTAATGCATGAAATTTCTACAAAGGAAACTCTTATAGACTAATGAGAGTTGTCATATTTGCCACTGCTGGGGGCAGGCATCAGGCTGGGTTGGGTCCAGGAGTGTGGCTGGGCTGTTCTGGGACTAAGTTGGGCTGAGCTGGGTTTACCAGGTGCCCTGTGTCCAAATGCCCATTGCCCAGCCTGTCTGAGCTCCAGCGCTGTGAGTGCTGTCAGGGAAAGGGGCTGACAGCCCCAGGCAGTGCCTGCCGGTCAAATGTCCCCAGGAATATCGGGGGGCTGTGGGGCAGCAAACCCTCACTGTGTCTGGTTTTCTGGTACCTGTCACTGTCACCACCCTGGCCCCACGCAGAGCTGTGCCCTGTGGGGAGAGGGCCCACCCAGCCTGCACCAGGTCACCCTGGGGAGAAGTCCCATTCCTGCTGCTCCCTGGTCATCTCCTCCCTGCTCAGGCATTTCTCTGCTTTCTCCCTTTCACACTCTCAGTGTGCTGAGAAAATAATGTACTGTTCAAAGCCTGCTCCACATTTACAGAGATTAAAAGTATTTTACAAGTCCCAGCTATGGAGCCAAGCTCTTAGTTCAAGCTGTAGGGCAGCACTTCCCAAGCTGGAGGTCATGGCAATGGCAAGTGGAGTCCCCAGCCTGACATAAACCATTTCAGATTGCAGAGCTAACGAGAGCAGCAGGCATAATAGGAAAGGATGGAAATTGTTTCCTTGGAGGGTGATGGTTTCCACTCTAGAGAGCCTCTGCTGAAACCTGAGTCACAAGAAGAATGGCTGCCATTTTCATAAATACACGAAACAAGGTATTACTGCCTTTAACTTATCCCCCCTCCACTGCTTGGCCATTGCTCCTGCCCTTAAGGGAAGCTGAACTCCCACATGCAAGTGAAACTTCAGTCCACTTGGAATAAGAGTCATGCTTACTGGTGCCTATTAAGTGAACCTATTAAATAAACCGCTTCCTTTTACAGTAGCAGTATTTTCGGTCACTCCTGGTTCAGCTTGCTGAACCATGAGTTTTATGTCACAACCAGTAGCTCATCTCACTATGTCCTCTGGGAGTTTATCTGTCTATATCCCTTCACATGCACTGCACTACCGTGCTCTGCCCATGAGGAGAAATATTACTTAGACAAGTATTTGTTGTGCAGAGCTTTTTTAGTTATAAATCTGCCACAGTGTCACTGTGAGGTTTGATTCTTTGGTTTAGGAGGTCTCAGCTTGCTCCATCTTTCACAGACACTGCCTCAGAGAGCACTGCAGGTTGAAATCATCATGCAGTAAGCACTATCGGGCAACCTGACTAAACACCTGGTGCAAGATGTCTTTTTTTAATCCATCTATAGGCAGTGCCATTCACACACTAATATAAACCTGTATCAGTCTCCCTACTATTTAAAAGAAGACATTGTTCATGTCAAATATTATGCCAATAATTCATCAGTTCATTTGGCAATCAAGTAGTCAAAAACGACTGAGTAGAAAATGCAGCACAACTGAGATACTTGAGTTTCTTAGCTACTATACTCAATATTCCATTAGGACTCATGAGAAATTTGCTGAGACTTTAGTAGAGGTGGAATTTCACCCAAGTTATGCCCAAACCTCATATTTTTCTACATCAGGATTTACCACTTGTTCAGTGTGCACTGCTGCCTCTCTGAAGACACTAGATGCTTATTTGATGTTAAGCACATGCCTTTTATTCTTAAATGGTAATGAATGCCCAGGAGACAGAGATTATTCAAGAAATGGAATTTAGTACAGAAAATGTAATGAGAGTATGCAGTGTCCCAGGATGTTTGCAGAAGATGTTCGTATAGCTAATTCTCTAAGCAAGCCGCTCAGTTTATAAATTTAAAACGTTCTCATTTCCTTGGAATGTGCATACATCAATACATTTGGAGAGCATGTTATTACTACAAAATGTATTCCATACGAATTTTTAATTGAAAATGTAATAGAAGTTTTAATATTCTGAATGCATAAAAATCTCAAAATTAAAATGCAATCAGTGACACTTACAAGCCTCCAGCCAAAGTGCTGTAGTCACATCCCTTCCTATCTTCCTTTCCCTTCATTTCTTTTCTTTCTCTTACAATGTAATGTAAAGATAAGCTAATATTAATTTACAATGGAACATTTTTGTATTAGAGATTATTTACACTCATTTGCTTGCCCTGATTTGTGTTCATGTCATAGAATCATAGAATCATAAAATAGTTTGTGTTGGAAGGGACCTTTAAAGGTGATCTAGTCCAAGTACCCTGCAAGGAGCAGGGACTTCTCCAACTAGACCAGAGCCATGTCCAACCTCACTTTGGATGTTTCTAGGGATGGGGCATCCATCACCTCTCTGGGCAACCTGTTCCAGTGTTTCACCACCTTCATTGCAAAAAAAAATTTCTTCCTTATCTCTAGTCTGAATTTACCTCCTTCTATTTTAAAATCATTACCCTCATCCTATTACAACAGGCCCTGCTGAAAAGTTTCTCCCTGTGTCTCTTATAAATTTTAGGTACTGGAAGACCGCTATCAGGTCTCCCCGGAGCCTCCTCTTCTCCAGGCTGAACAGCCCCAACTCTCTCAGCTTGTCCTCATAGGAGAGGTGCTCCAGCCCTCTGATCATCTTCGTGGCCCTCCTCTGGACTATCCAACAGGTCCATGTCCTTCTTATGATGGGGGATCCAGAGCTGGATACAGTACTCCAACTGGGGTCTCACAAGGGCGGAGTAGATGAGGAGAATCACCTCCCTTGGCCTGCTGGCTACGCTTCTTTTGATGCAGCCCGGGATGCGACTGGCTTTTCTGGACTGCAAGAGCACATTGCCAGCTCATGTTGAGCTTCTCATCCACTAGCACTCCCAAGTCCTTCCCCTCAGGGCTGCTCTCGATCCATTCTCCGCCCAGCCTGTATTTGTGCTTGGGATTGCCCCAACCCTTGTGCAGGACCCTCTTGCACTTCACACCAATGCCCCTTTTGGATCACAGCTACATTAAAGAAATGCATGCAGTACAAAAGTGCTAGGTTTCTGGCATGTTAAAGATAAAGTGATTCATCTTGCTGTATCTGCAGATCAAAGACAAGTAGGAAAAAGAGAGCTACATACAATTAGATTGGAGTCAGACAGAGGGCAGTGAGAGGCTGCTGCAAAATTTTGCCACAGGAGGTAAAGAATATTCCTTAAACTATCATTAAATAATTATTTTCAAACCAATCCTACTGTATACTTAACAGTATGCACACAGAAACAAAAGTCTGCTAAATTATGTCTGTCATCTTTCTTTAGGTCGCCTAGTTTTTAATGGTATCCTTAACATTTCCAGTAATTCTACTGCATCCTCCTTTTTCAGACTTCGTATGTTATAGCTTTTCTCTTTGTGAAAGTTTAAAAGTTCAGCAACAATTGCCTGCTTATTAGTTTAATTATTACATATGTCTTTTAGTTTTATGAAGTATTGACTTTCAATCACAAGTTCAATTATAATATGATTCTGTAACATATTATGAAGTGGAAAAAGAAGGTTAAAATAGGATCCTTTTCTAGGAATTTACAAACTCATTTATGTTCACAGGTTTGTGCTTTCCTATTTTTCATCTTAAGCAGAAGGTATTTTGGTGTTCACTGCTGAAAGAATGCCAATGTTAGAGACAAAGTTATTGAACCTCTCTATGAGGGCAAAGCACAACAGCAGAGAAAAAAAAATATCTTAGCAAAAGGAAAGGTGAGTATCAGTAGGACATTAGGCACCTCAATGCCTCTGGTAGCTAGTTGGTATCATTCTACCAGACAAGATCCCAAAGATTCATCTGTGGCACTTCAAGTTGCTCCTGCATCAGGTTGTCTTCTCTGCTGCAGGTCAGAGATTACTGTCTACCGTCCAGCAGTCCCTATTGTCCATGATTAAGCTTGAAAGCTCTTGGTGCTTTTTTATCTGTTGTAGGACCTCTGGGGAGAACGTTTTACAAGACTCAGGAGATCTGAAATGTAGTAAACTAAGAGATGGTCAGGTATATCTGCCATGAAAACTTCAGCTGTCAAGTTCTCTCCTGCTGCTCTGTGCCTGTCACGAGATTTCTGCCTGGCACATTCTCATGATACTCTGATTGAATCATTACTTAGCTTTCATTGTTTGCCTCTCTGAATGACTTTCTGACAGTTTAGTGAGAGAACCCGCGGAGTTTGTCAATCATCAACACTGTGTTTTGTAAAAGGCACACTTTCATTAATTTTACACACTTTTGTTATATCCATGATATCCCATGGAGTAGGATATCAATATTTGCCAGATTAACCTAAATTCATTCTTACTACCAAACAAGATTTGGACAGAGCACAGGATATGTTTCAGTCTGCTAAAATGCAAAATTAAGTAACTGCTTACCAGATTTAGAATAGAAGAAAGAAAGAATAATATCCTTCTCTTTTTTGAATAGTGTGTCTTCTGTATTTTATCGAGCTAAGGACTGACAAGGACAGTTTCATACACTTAGAGCTGCATGCCATTTTTTAAGAGTAGTGACTTCTTCTGTAGTAAAATTCCCAAATGAGAATCTCTGATTTGGAGAAACTTCCTTATGGATTCCTACATACAGTGACAATTTCCTGGGGACTTCCTGTAACTTAGTTTATTAATAAGTTCTTTTAACTAGAATATTAACTTATGTTCCTTTTATGAATGTAAAGCCATCTGACATAGCATAGATTTTGCAGAGCAGAGAGGTTTCTGAAATGCCATCTTAGTCTTCGGAGGCCAACCATTTTTATCACCCAATTAATTAGACATCCACTCAGATATTAAAATTATTTTTTTTTTTTAATAAATGCATTGGTGAGTAAGAACTGTATCATATCTGACTTCATCCAAGTTCAAGGATTATTTCTTTACTATTTAACTTTAGAACCAATTATACAACCATTTCAAAGATGAATGGAAAGACAGCTAAATAAAGCGAATAACAAGATCAGCCTGTATAGAACAAATGCCATAGCTTGCGATATTGAAACGCCTCTCTCATAGTAAGCGTGTCTCAATTTAACCACTGAAAAAATATTTTTGAGGGATCACTATCACTGAGCTAAATCAAAGCACAGACAAGCCCTAGAGAGATTTTACCAAGTACCTCACTATTAGCACTGCCAGTGATACAACTCTAGACCTCCCCTGAGCAGAGGCTGATTACTAGCTAAATGGTGTCAATGTCTGTGGGGGTTTGTGATGTAGATTAATCAAATCCAGAGTGTTACAATCAAACTCACTTTCACTTCAGTTGTTATCAGTACCACTGACAGGCCAAGTCAGTTTCTCCACTGTGTTACATGCTCCCAGCTCTCTCAAGATATTTTTTACTGTCTATAGCAAAGAATGAAATGATGAAAAGCTAGATCTTTAATACTATAGATACAATATCTGTACTTCAGGTTATAAACAAACCAGACAATACACACACTTTTCCTTACAGGCCATTGGAATTGTAGTCCCATAGATCAGGTTGTAATCAGCAACTGTTTGATACAGTTTTCAGGATTTTTTAATTCACCGTGAAAACCCCATCATTTCCTCACCAAATAAGCAAGGCCTGTGCACTGAAGTAAAAGCTAAATAGTAAACAGTAAAACCTATTTTTGAGAATAATTTTTACTTTATGAGATCAAGCAATGTGTCGGTTGAAAGTGGTGTTCAGATAGGCTCCCTGAAGTGCCTTGTTGAAGTGCAGTTGTTCTAGAAGTACCTTCATGCTTGCTAGTAAATGTATACAATTTTTTAACTGCAACAGAATAGGGAATGCATTTTCCCTTTGACTTGAATTCATCTTAAAATATTAGACCAACACATAATCCACCCTGAGGCCCCTGGTTTCCCTGCACTCTTGTGGAAGAAACATGTCAGGCATCATTGATATTTATGATTCTGTAGATCATGCTAGATAGCATTAATATAATACTGAATTACTTTGATAGGATGAAATCTATAATTGTAACAAGGTGTTAAACATGAGTAGTTTAAATCTTATTTTCAAAAACACCTCAGGAACCTGATAGAATGAAAAACAACTTAGGAGACAGAGTTTTGACTTAAATATATCTTGCTATAAAGAGATACTTCGTATTGTAACTTCATGTCTTTGAGGAGTAGCTGCCTATATCCTTGTTAATTTATTCTGGTGGAATAAATTTTATTTTCATAGTATTTCACAGTTTCCAAAAGTTAAAATGGCAAGTTTAAAGTAAAATGGCAAATAATTGTCACAGGATTCCCTGTGACAGGAATGGTAGTAAGGCCTAAAAAAGATGCTGTAAGTGTAAAGAATTATGGAAATGCTGATAAACCAGCCTGCAATCACAATTTGAGCCAAAAGGAAATTATTTGTAATTTGTATTTGTTTCTAGATACTGTACAAGCTGAAAATACGTTATTAAGCAAAATATTAGCAAGACATTTTTCTTCACAGGCATAACATTGAAATCAGTTGCTGGAAACAGAGAAGCAAACTGCACTGGGAGAAAGCACACCTGTTGCAAGGTAGACTGAGAGAGCTATAAGATGTCTACCACAGCCCTTGCAAACAGGGCCAAGGAGACACAAGCACACAAGTGCATTGCTTATAATGACTGAAAATGGAATACAGGGAAAATTTTTTTTGTTAAGTATAAATGGCAGATGCTGTAGAGGAAATAATATGACATACCTAGGGAGGTAGGGAGGACAGTAAGCCATAGGGAGCAATTCTGCAACTATTCAGACATTACACTCGCAATGTAAGAGAGAAAAAGTGCCGAACAGTATATATTTGTTGACTTCAAAACAGGAATAAATTTCCATAATAGGGACAAACCAAACAAAACAGAGATCAATTTAGTTAAAACACAAAAAAATATAAGTGAAATTCAGGGCAAACCATTTAAATCAACTATCTTTCAATTGCAACAGGCTTCCAAAACATAAAAGAGGTTTAGAAGAGTTTAGTATAGTTTGTTGGGTTTTTTTTGCAAACAGCACTGCACCATACCCACAAATAATTATTACAAAAATTGCAAAGGTGTGAATGTTGGGTGAAAACTTACGTTTTAGAATGATAAGTAGTGCTGTATACAATAATCCATTTGGGTGTCTACAGGCAATCACACTGTCCAAGAAAGGATCAGATAAGAACTTTTAAAAGTAAAAGTAATGTCACATTCATAGACACGCACAATTACTTGGTGAAAATGTGACATGAGTGAAGGCAAAGCTTACTGGATAGTCAGTGAATCAACATCTTTCAGAATACATGTGGAGAGAACACAAGTATAATTAAATCTAGGGTCCTCCTATAGTACTCAGCCAAAAGCTCCTTTTGGACTTAAGGTGTAAGATGAAGATTTTAAAATATCCTTATGTCCCTTATGCTCTCAAATCTCCATCTCCTTTTCTTCCCTCCTTTGACTTTACAGGAAAGACTCAGGGTACTCTTTAGTTTACCAAGTTTATGTTCCTTAATAACAGCCTAGAAAGAATTCTGTACATCTGGCAAAGCAGAAAACTACTGAGCATTTCAGAAATGATTTTGGCAACATTTTCTTCATTAAAAAAAAAAAAAGGGTTCTCCCAACAGAAGTAAACTGAAAATATTTTTTTTTATATATTGTGGACTGTCTGGAAGGTATTGTACAAAACAGGCAAAAGTACAGCATTTTTTGAACACATTATTTGTTTCAAAATGCTCACTCAGCATTAATTAGAAGTCATTCTGTTGGCTTTCAATCTTGAGTTCAGACTCCTACTCTCCCTCCCCCACTGAGGCCTGTTATTCCCATTATGAACACCCATAAATCTCACTAACTCTAATGGGCTTATTGCACTCCTACATATGCATCAAGAGGAGTATAAATACCTCTAGTCCTGCCTTCTGATAGCAATAATTGTTTAATAACTTAATGAGATAATGTTTCTAAAACAACAAAAATCAGTGAGTGTTTTTCTATGCCCTTTAACAAGATTTAGTGAGCTTTTCAGCTGAAATCATTCTAGATTTCAAATGTGGTTAGTAATTTTTTGCAGACAAAGGCCAACTTCTACCTGAAGACGATAGAGTTAGGAAGTAAAGTAAAGCATGTAAGAACTTTCTGCCCATTCTGCTACCTAAAGGACAATGAAAAAGATGCTCTGTCACCGTTAGGGTGAGAGTATAAATGGATCAATTAATTTGAAGGGGAAAAAGGTACAGCAAAGGATGAGCCACAAAAAAAAAAGTTTTCTAATGAAAGATGAACAAAAGGGCTTGTTTCATTAGTACAGAAGAGTAAAGGATGAGGATGAATAGGTTTGCTGTCTTTAGACACAACAAGGAAATGAACACAAGCGAGAGAAAATAAACACTTGAGCTAGAGCAGAATGTTGGCAGAAGAACAAATGAGCATAAACTGAACATGAATAAATTCAGATTTAATTTAGAAGTGGGCTCTGAGTCTTCATGTCTATCAGATTTTGAAACATTATTTCACTGAAAATAGTGGAGACAAAAAGAACCTAACTGCTTATGTGAAAACTCAGTAAGTTTTTAAAACAGTTGAATTGTGTAGTGCCTGCAAGGGATTGATTTCCCAACCTGGAAGCTTCCTCCCTACCTTGTTTGTGTTCCTATTCCTTCTCCTTTCTCTCCCCACCATGGAGAACATGCAAACTAAAGATATAAATACAGTAAAGCAAAAAAAAAAAAGCCCCTTCAATAAGCAGAACTTAGTGACACACACATAGTTACGAGGGATAATGGCACTGCATGTTTGCTATAAAGATGCAATGAATTAGTAACACTTTGACTTAACCTGAATATAACTCTGAAATAAAATACCATTTAAAAAAGTTTATGTCTTGGTACTCTTCTTGGCATGAATTTGCACTCTCATTCTCAGGCTATGACAAAGATTGTCCTGCTAACTGAAAAATTTACTTTAAGGGTCAAAAGGATCTGGTCCAGTGCCATTAAAACAGCACATGTATATCTTTATAAATTTATAAGCAGGACAAAATAAGCAGGGCATTTTGGTGGCAGTAGTTCCACTTACTGGATGTCATCAAAATGCTGATATTTACCATTTGAAAGAAATTAAATTAATGACAGGAGTTAAATGCGTTCTTTAAGTACTTAATGTTAGCACTATGCTATAGCTGCTTGAAAAGATATAAATACCATTAAAAACCACTGACTGATCCTTTATAAATTACAGCTGAATGTAAAACAATGCTCAAGTTAATTGACTTTGCATTTTCAGCAAGCACTTTGCCAAGTAATTATTATTTATCTAACAACGGTTTCAATGCAAATTGATAGTGCATATTTGCTATTAATCTGAAGTCATTGCAAAATACAAACAACAATTACTTTCTGAAATTACCACAGAAAAAGAAGAGAAAATCATTTACACATAGTTTACACATTTAATTTATAAAAAAGAAACAAACAAATCCCAGTTGACACCAGGGCAGTATCCACCCCATATGCCATAAAATCTACATCATGCTTTGATATATACACACAGACATAATTCCCTCAGTCTATGGGCCATCTCTCTTGAGATCAGTTAGTCTGTTGAGTTCATTTAGTCCATGACTTTGGGCTTCATCTGTCATAACAGTCTTTCAGGGCAGGAGAAATAGTATGTAGTGTTGAATTGTTGCATGCTGCATCTGGAGCTCACAGCTGGTACATCTGGCATGGCTGATGTACCATATCCATTGTCTGTGAGTTGAAGATGTTGACCTCGAGGAAGTTGCTGGGTGCCAGTTCTGGTTCCATCACCGCTGCATCTTGCTCAGTTTCATCAAAGTTCATTCTTCACTGATCTGGGTGATTCTTACTGCAACACTTTTGATATGACATATGATAACTATAGAAATGATCACACACAGTATTATTTAGCAAATTAACATCATACAGTTTAAATTTTTGTCTATTTTCACCTAAAATGAAATCTCCTTGAAGGACACATATTGGACTTCCACATCCTCCCATTTCACCCACCAAGGACACTCACGTCCTTGAGTGAAAGCAATCTCACAGATGGGTTTGCCTTTGCCCGAAAGAGGAATAACCCAGCCTGTCTTCCCTGACATGTTCCATACACGCACCAGAAGGACTTTATCCCCTTCTACTGTACATAAAAGCTCTAACTGGGCAGGACCAGCTTGATTGATGGATCCTCGAATGTTGACTAACCAGGTGGCTTCTGCTAAATGTGTATCCCAGTTTTAGAAGGTTCCACCACCCTTAGCTCTCAGTGTATTTTTCAGCAGTCCATTGTACTGTTTGATTTTTCCAGAGGCTGGTGCACGATAGGGGATGTGATATACCCACTCAATGCCATGTTCTTTGGCCCAGGTGTCTATGAGGTTGTTTCGGAAATGTGTCCCCTTGGCTGACTCAGTTCTTTCTGGGGTGCCATGTCACCAGAGAACTTGCTTCTCAAGGCCCAGGATAGTGTTTCAGGCAGTGACATGGGGTACAGGATATGTCTCCAGCCACCCAGTGGCTGCTTCCACTATTGTAAGCACATGGTGCTTGCCTTAGTGGGTTTGTGGGAATGTGATGCAATAAATCTGCGAGGCCTCCCCATATTTATATTTCAGCCCTTGTCCTCCATACCATAGAGGCTTTAACCACTTGGCTTGCTTAATTGCACCACATATTTCATAATTATGGATAAGCTGTTCAACAGTGTCCATAGTCAAGTCCACCCCTCAATCACAGAATCATAGAATCATAGAATCATAGAGGATTGGAAGGGACCTTTAAAGGTCATCTAGTCCAACCCCCCTGCAAGGAGCAGGGCCATCTCCAACTAGACCAGGTTACTTAGAGTCCTGTCCAACCTGGCCTTAAATGTTTCCAGGGATGGGGCAGCTACTGCCTCTCTGGGCAACTTGTTCCCATGCTTCACCATCCTTATTGTAAAACATTTTTTCCTAATGTCTGATCTGAATCTACCTCCCTCTATTTCAAAACCATCACCCCTTGTCCTATCCTGAGCCCTCTGTATGTTGCGTCTCTTCCTTGATGGGCTGAGGTATCACGGGCCCACCAAGCTAAAGCTGGTTCACTCCTACGTTGCCAGTCTAGGTCCACTAGGGAAATTTTAATCTTAGCAGCCTGATCCACTCACTGGTTGTTTTGATGTTCTTCAGTGGCCTGACTCCTGGGTACATGGGCAGCTATGTGACGTACTTTTACAACCAGATTCTCTAACCAGGCAGTAATATCTTGCCACAATGCAGCAGCCCAGATGGGTTTGCCTCTCTGCTGCCAGTTGCTCTGCTGCCGGTGTCTCTGCTTCCATTGCTTTAACCATCCCCACAGGGCATTTGTTACCATCCACGTCAGTATAGATATATAGCATTAGCCATTTTTTCCGTTTGAGCAGTATCTAAAGTCAGTTGGATGGCTTTCACCTCTGCAAACTGATTTGATTCACCTTGGCCTTCTGTGGCTTCTGCAATTCGTTGTGTAGAACTCCACACAGCAGCTTTCCACTGCCATTGTTTTCCTACAATACAATGGGATCCATCAGGGCATATTGCTTCTTATTTTCTGGTAAATTATTATACAGTTGGGTCTCTTCAGCACATTTCACTTTCTCCTCTGGTAGCATTCCAAAATCTTTGCCTTCTGGCCAGTCTGTGATCACTTCTAAGATCCCTGGGTGACTGGGGTTTCCTATTTGAGCCTGCCATGTGATCAGGGTGACCCATTTACTCCATGCAGCATCAGTTGCATGATGTGTAGAGGGGACCCTCCCTTTAAACATCCAGCCCAGCACCGGCAGTCGATGTGCCAAGACTACCAATCACTTCCAAAGCAGCTCGAACTCCTTCCTATGTTGCCAATGTCTTTTTTTTCAGTTGGAGTATAGTGGGCCTCAGCTCCAAAACCCTAGGGGTGGACCTTGATTATCCCCTGGTTCCTTTTGCCAGAGACTTCAGGTAGGACCATTATCCCCGGCTGCAGTGTAGAGCATGCTTTTCATATCTTCTTCTGTCCAGACTGGCCAAAGGGCTAATGCATGAACAATCTCCCATTTAATTTGTTCAAAGGCTTAATGTTGCTCCAGATCCCATTTAAAATCGTTCTTCTTTCAGATTACTTCATAAAGAGGGCTTACAATCGTACTGTAATTTGGAATATGCATTCTCCAGAAACTCAAAACACCCTTGCCTCCCTAATCCTGTTCATAGTATTAGCTACTCACTTCTTCCAAATATGAATCAGAAGTTCCTTCCTTAGGATCAGAGGTAAAATCAGCCCTTCTATTCTGTCTTGAGAACTGCCCATTGGAGATAGGAGCAGAAATTTTCCTGGGAGAACCTCCTTTTATGATTATTTTTCCTTGTAACTCACGTACCGGTGTCTCTAGGGCCAAGGTAGGTTTCCCATGCCACTTCTTCATGTCCTGTCCTTGGCCACGCAAGGTAAACCGCAGGGTATCTCGTCACATGTATCACCTCTCTTGAGTAGGGGAATGTTTACTCACAATAGCTGAGATATTCATCCATACAGATGGGGAGTAGGACCTATCATCTTTGAATTGCTGGAACTCCTGAAACAGTTTCTCCAGAGTCGAGACGAGGGAGGAAGAGAGTTTTTCTTCATATTGCCGGAGCTGACTAGCCAATTCATCCACTATTGTTCCCTTCCCATCATTCCAACTCAGTACTGCCAATGACTTGGCATATAATGATGGTACACTCCAAAAAAACTTCCTCCACATGGGTCATGCGCACTGGGGTAACTCCTCACTGGACCTTTGGGTGACTCCTTGACTTCCAGCATAGCTAATTCCCTTAGGCACTGGATACCTCTCTCCATGGTGGTCCACTTGCCTGGGTGATATATAACATCTCCCTTGAAGGGATATCTTTCCTTCATACTCAACAGGATTCACCTCCAGAGGGTGAGAGCCTGTGCACCTTTTACAATCACTTTGTTGATGCCTCCTTCCCTAGAAACAGATCTTAGTTGTTTGGCTTCCTTACTCTCTAATTCCAGGCTACTGGCCCCATTATCCCAGCATCAGAGAAGCCAGGTGACAAGGTGTTTGCCTGGACAATGTCTGAAATCTTTTCACATATCAGGCAGCTCACTCAGGAAGAGGGATTGAGTGGTTTCAGTCTCGTTCATGAGTTCTTCCTCCTCTGCTTGTGATGGTCTTTCTTCATCCCTTACTAAATAAGCTGACTTTCACTTCCAAGATTTCTTCTTGTGTATACTGGCTACTGATATCAACATAGGTTGGTTCTCTGATTCAGCTGCAGTGTATGTCATGGGGGTTGGGCTAGCTGTAGTGCTCGCCGCCAGGGTTGGAGTAGCCACAGTGCCTGTTGCGGAGGTTGGAGTAGCTGCAGCATCTGTTGCCTGATTTTCCCTCTCTTCTCCCTGAGCGTGCAGCATAACACTGAGCAGTGTTTGATAGATACTAGCCAGTGCCCAACACAAAAGGATAAGTTGTGTCTCTTTGGAATAGCCATGGCATTTTCCTTTCAAGGGTTCTTTCACTTCATCAGGATTCTGTAGTTGTTCAGGAGTGAAGTTCCAGATCATTGGAAGTGAGAAGTTCTGTAGGTACATGCCTATATTCTCCCACATGCCATGCCACCTCTGCCCATCCAGCCTCAAAGCAGATCTCCAGGTGACATTTTAAAATGCTTGTTTAATCCTAAACAAGACCTGAAACACATTCAGGAGAGATAGGAATAGAGGTATGCTGGCTTGAACATTCCCAGGATATTCAAAATTCTTGAGAGCTGATGTGACTAGTCTGAAGGAAAAAGGGAAGGTAAAAGTGAGGGAAAGTATCCTCCTCTATCTTCCCCATAGATTAGTTCTCCAAGGAGAAAACTTTAAAAGTGCAATTCTTAGCAATTTCCACAAAATGGCACCTCAGGTACAGAGATGCTAGCAATGCTGAATACAAAGACCATACTAATTTTGTGACAAGTGATGTCATAATATCATATGTCAATATTGCTCAGTACAGCACAATGATAATTCTGATCCATTTCTAAGAAGTTATAACAGCACTATGGGAAATATGTGCTGCAATTGAGAATTTATATAACACAATAATGTGAACAAATAATACAAGATAGTGACCAGTGACTCTTAAGTAAATATAATGAGTGTTTCTAACAACTTTAACACACTGTCGTAGTTTAGCCCCGATCAGGACTAGACTATGTAGTATCTCTCTCACACCCCCCATCCTTCAAGAGAATAGGGAGACATAATAGAATGAAAAAGGCTTGAGGTTTGAGATAAGGACAGGGAGAAATCCTTAAAGTTACCGTCATGGGCAAAACAGATTTGACTTGGGGAAAACTATTCATTTATTACTAAAAACAAAGCAAGATAATGAGACAGAGAACAAGATAACCTCTCTTCCACCCCTCCCTCTTCCCAGGCTTAACATTACGTCTACTACCTTCCCACCCTCAAGTGGCACAGGGCAGCAACAGGGAGTGGGGGTTATTGTCAGTTCATCACATGTTGTTTTACACCACTGCTTCGTTGTCGGGGGAAGAACTCCTCACATTTCTCCCCTGCTCCAGTGTGGGGTCCCTCCCACAGGCTACAGTCCTTCGTGAAACTGCTCCAGAGTGGGTCATCTCTTCCACGGGGTGCAGTGCCTCCAGAACAGCTGCCCTAGCAGGCCCTCCACAGGCCACAGCTGCCTTCAGGCATCCACCTACCCCAATATGGTCTTCACGGGCTGCAGGGGGATCTCTGCCCCTCCGTGGACCTCCATGGGCTGCAGGGGGACAACCTGCTCCACCATGGTCATCACCACAGGCTGCAGGGGAATGCTGGCCAGGAGCCGCATTACTCCTCCCCCTCCTTCTTCACTGACCTTGGCATCTGCAGCCATTCCTCTCACAAGGAATTCTACACAAAAGGCAGGCAGACGCCTCTCAGGTTCTCTTCACATCTCTTCTCCACTTCTTGCAGCCTGGCTGTGCTGAGTTGGGCCCAGCTGGCTGCCCAGCAGGAGGCCAGAGGGTGAGGCCTGCAAGGCCCACAAGGCTCGCGCATCCCCCTCTTTACCCCTGCTCTGCTGCTTCACATCTTCACTTCTTTTTTTTTTCTGTCTTCCCCTTCTTAAATACGTTATCGCAGAAGCATTATCAGGGAACATTCTGCTACCAATTGGCTCGGCCTTCGCCAGCAGTGGGTCTGCCCTAGGCCTGGCCGAGTCCACTGAACAAAGGGGAACAACTTCTAGCAGCTTCTTACAGAAGCTACCACCATACTCCCCCCTCACTAAATAAAACCAGAACACACACTCTGGTCACATCTGTCATTATCTCAACCCCTTTTGGCCAATGTTAGGCACCAAAAGAACTGTCGTGGTTTAAGCAATGGAGTACCACACAGCCTTTTACTCCTCATTTCCAGGGAAGAGGGGAAAGAATCAGAAAGAAAAGAAACTTGTGAGTTGAGATAAAGACAGTTTACTAGGATAGTAAAGGAAAAGATAACATATATATGTATATATAAAATAATAATAGGAATAACAATAGGAATAATATTTCTTTAAAAAAAGAAGGGAAAAAAACCCAAACCAAATGATGAACAATTTCTCACCACTTGACAACCCGATGACTGATACAGTCTGTCCGAGCAGGAATCACAGAACATAAAAACATACACACCATCCTGGAGTGATTTTGAACAGCAAGAGAGAAAAACCAGACAGCTCACAGACTCACCCCACTTAAATACTGAGTGTGATGTTTATGGCATAGAATACTCTCTTTGGCCAGCTTGGGCCTACTGTTGTGGCTATATGCCTCATCAAGAGGAGCGTGGCCAGCAGGTCGAGGGAGGTGATTCTGCCCCTCTACTCTGCCCTGGTGAGACCCCACCTGGAGTACTGCGTCCAGTTCTGGAGTCCCCGACATAAGAAGGACATGGACCAGTTGGAGAGGGTCCAGAGGAGGGCCACGAAGATGATCAGAGGGCTGGAGCACCTCTCCTATGAGGACAGGCTGAGAGAGTTGGGTCTGTTCAGCCTGGAGAAGAGGAGGCTCCAGGGAGACCTGATAGCGGTCTTCCAGTACCTCAAGGGGGCCTACAGGAAAGATGGGGACAAGCTGTTCAGTAGGGCCTGTTGTGATAGGATGAGGGGTAATGGGTTTAAATTAGAAGGAGGTAGGTTTAGATTATATATTAGAAAAAAATTTTTCACAATGAGAGTTGTAGAGCACTGGAACAGGTTGCCCAGAGACGTGGTGGATGCCCCATCCCTGGAAATGTTCAAGGCCAGGTTGGATGAGGCTCTGAGCAACCTGATCTAGTCAGGGATGTCCCTGCTTCTTGCAGGGGGGTTGGACTAGATGACTTTTGAAGGTCCCTTCCAACCCTAACCATTCTATGATTCTATGATTCTATGATTAGTGAGACCTGGAAAGCTGGACAGTGTCCTTTGTCTCATCAGCAACAACTCATAACATCAGTGTGTTTATCAATATTCTTCAAATGCGAAACCCAAGACACACTGGCTACCGAGAGGAAAATGAACTCCATCCCAGCTGAAAAAAGGACATAAAGTCACTACTAAAATAAGGAGAAGACACATTCTATAGTATTTTTAGCAGATCAATGACCTAAGAAGAATGTCTTGCAACTTCCTTTTGGTCTAGCCTATGACATAGGAGCAGGACAGTCAACCACCAAACTGACACTGTTATAAACATAGCCATAACGACTCAGAGGAAAGCAAAACTAAAAGATTCACCTACACTATGCATTATGGAATTATTCTTTCAGAGTTGTGATCCTACCATCACTTTAGGTTGGTATATGTACCTGCTCATGCTGAAAAGAATAGTAGCATATTGACACATTCATCCCCATAATTCTCTTTCAGCCAGGCCAGCAACTGTGTCTTGAGTCAATTCAAGGAATTTCTCCAGCTGAAAACCTGTTATTTATTATTTATTTGTTTATTTTCTGTTTAGCCATCAACTGTCTTTCCTTGGAGCTTCTGCTCTGGCCTTGCTCAAACTCATAGATAGAGTAGATACTACAAACCTTGCATATCACAAATTAAAATTCAGTCTTGCTCTTTCTATAAACCATTTTTAAATGTCTTATTTTGCCTTTAAATGTCTTATTTCTGAGCCTTTGTTATGTTTGAAGGACTTTTAACTTCCCTTAAACCTTATGAGAAAAAAGAAATTACCTCTCTCATCTGTGTCAGCCTCTTTGCAATTCCAGTTGTCTGATCAAATAGCTACTTTTTCAACTGGCTGTAGTAAGCTGTGTGATACTCTCATGTTGCATAGTCAGCAAAGGTATAGATTCATTAGACAACATGGCAATCATCTCCAAGACAATATCTGAAATATTAAATTATTGAGGGATAGATAACACAAGATACAGCAAAATCTAATCTAGAGATTTCAGTCTACTGGATAAATCTCTGCAAGAAGAAAAAAAAAAATATGCACCAAAGCCTTGAATAGTCATTTATTTCTATCAGTGTATGCATAGTGCAGTATGTATTCATGGTGCAAGTCATCCTTGACATTGTGTACTTGAAGCAGCTGTGAATTTGATATCATCCAGTCAATTATACAGAAATTAGACTGAATTTACCATTCCATACAAAATAAATAATTAGCACTTAGAATAGGTACACAGAATGAAATATCTTTTCTGAAACAAAATAGATCTATTCAGAGACAGGAAACAAAAACTCCAGGTGAGTAGGTATTCCAAGTACTGCCCTGTTAGGTGTGAGAAAATACACACTACTATGATCAGCTGCATTGCTTTGCCACATGAAACTCAATCATTCTCTGAAAAAAAAACCAACCAAACAAACAGAAGACAGAGACTTATATCCAAGCCAGTAATATAGTTTTAGAATTCTATTAGAGTTTTAGCTAGCATTGCAGATAAGTTGTTTATCATACTCCAGTCTTGATGAAGCAACAATTGGAGATATATCTGGTACTTCATTAACATTATATATTGGTACTTTATTAACATTTCTGATGAGTTGGGTAGTTGAACAACAACAAAAGGGGACAAGAGTTTCCCTCCCCTTCTCTGGAGTCTATACAGGCACAGCTGGATGTGGGTTGAGAAAATTCTATTTGAAAGAATGCCTCCACTAAGAGGAAATAATTTCTCTTCTCTTGACCTTTCATTGTGTGAAGTATTTAGTACTAGTAATTTCAATCTAGGGGAAATTTCTCATCTGGAAATTTTCAGACATTCATGCTTTGATTCCTCAACCAAACTCACTGCATGAAAAGCTTGGAAGAGAAGTTTGTTTTCTTCTACATGTTTTCCTTTTTTCTTAATAGTTATTCAAATGCATGGTACTAACAGACAGTGCTGGACAATCTCTTTTGCTTTAATACATACAGTAACTTCTTACCTATATATTCACTAGATTATTCAGTTCCGAGTAACTTCTTCTGTGGAGGGTCTGGATATATTTTAGTATTGTGGAAGGAATATTGACATACATAGTGGCCCATTAGAGGCTCTAAGTGTTATGAATCACATCATATCAAAGAAACAAGCAAGTTGGTTTGGGTTTTTTCCTTCTTACAAAGACTAAAGGATGAATGTAACTTCTCCTTTTGCACTGAAGCCATTTTTTTTTTATCATAGAATAGCACATTAAAATTATTTTAGAAATAAGATGGTATTATATATAAAATATATATTACCATTTAAGCATTGCCTAAATCACTTTAAGCTTAAAAAATCAGTTATACACTCATAGTATTGGAATTTGACCTGCTCTATGCTGCAACAAGGACTAACTTTCAATCATAAAGTAATTAGTGTTGTGTTTCCGGGGTAAATCATCATGTGGTGATTTAGTTCAATGACAGCATTATGGGGAAAGATTTGATTTGGAGATTGATTTTTTTTCAGGCTACCCTTAGGAAGGTTTAAAAACTGAGGACAAAAAGAAATGACATTTTCTATCTGAATCTATGCTTGCATTTTGTTTGGTTTTCTTGCACCATTTCTAACATAGAATCATAGAATGGAGGGGTTGGAAGGGACGGTCAAAGGTCATCTAGTTCAACCACCCTGCAAGGAGCAGGAACCTCTTCAAATAGATGAGGTTTCTCAGAGAGAGTCTCATCCAGCCTGGCCTTGAACGTTTCCAGGGATGGGGCATCCACCACCTCTCTGGGCAACCTGTTCCTGTGTTCTACCACCCTCAGTGTAAAAAAAATTTTCCTAATATCTAATATAAATCTACCTCCTTCTATTTTAAAACCATTACCCCTCATCCTATCATAACAGGCCCTACTGAACAGCCTCTCCCTGTCTTTCCTGTAGGCCCCCTTGAGGTACTGGAGGATTGCTATAAGGTCTCCCTGGAGCCTCCTCTTCTCCAGGCTGAACAGTCCCAACTCTCTCAGCCTGTCCTCGTAGGAGAGGTGCTCCAGCCCTCTGATCATCTTCGTGGCCCTCCTCTGGACCGTCTCCAACTGGTCCGTGTCCTTCTTATGTTGGGAGCTCCAGAACTGGACACAGTATAAAGAGCACAATGGTTTAATGCAGTAGCAGACTGCTGAGACAATATAATTAATAACTCTCATTATGCTTTTCTTTCAGCTGTTCAGCTAACTCTGCTGAAGCACAGATCAGATTTCTGCTTTGTTAAAAGCATTGTACAGAATTAAACCATGGGGATATTATCTGTAAAAGTTAGATGTTCAGATGTCCTTCTAAACTTTCATAAACAGAGAATATCTTTCAATCTCTTCGTTCCACTTCACAGTTGCTCTTGAAATAATCTCTATAATGCATATAAGATAAACAGTATATCTTGCCTGAGCTTGTGATGACCTCATTGATCATTGGTTGTTTGTAAAACCACTGAGACGGATATATGATATAAGGCATGTACAATTGTATGTTGGGGTTTTTTTTTAGAAATTTTTAATGTTAGTTGAAAGTCAACTAATAAAGGTATACAGAAGGTACTCTTCCTATAGGGATGACATCTACTGATCCCAGAGTGATATTACTGAAATATGTGTGACAAGTGTTTCATTATGTTGTACGATATGGTGTGCATACATCTATAACTAAACACACAAACATATACAATTCAAATGTTCTTTATCCATTTCATAAAAAAAGAGATGCCAATAAAAAAGATTATTTTATTTTCTTCTTTCCCTTTGAAAAATATCTAAGAGCAGAGAGCCATGGCTTGAAGTTGTTCAAACTTGGGATCTGTTAGACCCGTAGAAGAAATCAGTGCCGGAAAACCAAAGTCTTAAGAACCATCCTGCTTACAGGTAACAAGTAGGTCACAGACATGAGTGCCCTCACTGAGCTTAGCTGCCATGGTGCTAAATGCTAGATTTCAACATAACAAACATTTTTCTGGAAGGCAATTTGTTTGTTTCTGTACAGAAATCAAGCTGCTTTGTGGGTACAGAATTCATGATGTATTCTCATTAGGCCAAGTAAAGTCAGTGAATTCTAAATGCCTTTTACCCATGTGAAGGAAGACTGTAGACTCAGGAAGGTTAATTTGTTTATCAGAAAGTCACACCAGAAAGTAGATGTTCTGACAATCTAAACATCTTCAGTTGTCAAGAGTAATTCATGAAGATTGAAATTGCAATGATACTATTTGTATCCCTTTCAGCTTCCTATACATCTGCACCATGGCAAGTGGCGTATATGCAATAATTCTAATTCAACCTGTCACACAACTGCTTAACTTCATCTGGGTATTGTATCCCGCACAATAGAGGAATGATCCAGGTCTCTAAAATTCAAAAGAGAAAATCAGATTCACCTGATTCGTGATCCTTTGTAATGCAGTATCCAGGGAAGCTTAGAAATGAATCAGAATGGTGTTCAATCTTCAGTCTTATTTTATGCTACTTTTTGCGCAGTTTTTTTCTTCAAGTTTTGAGTGATATATGAAAGCCCATAAAATTGGACAGAAGACACACGTAAGTGCCATTCAGGTTTCATTTCTAAATGAGGACTTTGCCCTTCTGTGAATCTGACAAATCTACCTCTGTCTGCCAGTCATTTGCTCTGGTAAAGCTTTTAAAAGGTCTTTTACCAATCACTGCTGACGTTCCTAGAAAAAAAGTTTTGTGCACTGTGAAGGGAAGCACCTGAATGTTTCAATGGCATCTGCCTGAAGGGATATGTCAAAGAAGAAATGTTCGAACAACAAGATTTATTAAAGTAAATGTCCAATTTCTGCCACAGAAAGCTTGGCATCCCTTAACCATAAACCATTCTGGAATATTCCCTTATTCTTTTTCTCACTCTCTTTTCTAAATCTGGATTTATATGTAGAGGGAACGCATGATGACTGAGGTCTGATATGACATTTATCTTCACAAGTAAAGAGACTAATAAATCATCAATGACATTACCACAAGTGAGTTCTAAGGTCTCCTCACAAGTGAAGATAAATGACATATCAGACCTAAGCCAGCATACATTACACGAAATACCTGGTAAGTCTCACTCTCAACATAGCTGGATTTGAAGGAGATGATTGAACTTACGTTACGTCTCAAATCCACCACCTGGAGAAAAAGAAATTAAATTTGCTAGCCAAAAAAGATTACTCACCACTGAAATAACCTTAGTACATTTCAGCCTTTCCCCATGTCACTGCTCTGCTACTCTACAAGTAGCAACATGGTAGTAAAATTCAATTTAAAATATCCTTATGGAACAGTATCATTAACTCACTTTTCAGTACATGAAACACACTTGACTTTCACACCTTGGGCAATGTCAGATGCTTATAAAGCTTTACATATCCATGTCTGTATGTAAATTTCCATGTACCTGAAATGCACACAGCTAGCTTTTAGTTTAAGCATTACAGAGGACTGTAATTTTTTCACAACAACTTGTGGTCTTCTGTAAATGCAATAGTGGCAGCTTTGTTGAAGAGCTAAGAGATTTTAGACTTTCTAATCAATTTGGGAGTACAGTATTCTTTCTAGAATGTGAGATCTGCAACTGAGATATGTCAACAGCACGTCTGAATCAGGGCTGGTAGCGGACGTTTAGGGAAAGTGCATCATATACTGGGTATAGAGAATAATGTTTCCTCTGGCTTTGGAGTAATTAATGTATGAGACACTTTCTGAGCTGAGCACAGCATCTGGACCATCATGTTGAGGAGGTAGATATTTAATCTATATTGTGGAGTTTGAAACCAAAAGTCTAAAGCTAAGCCTAGCTTGTTTTAGTGATCTTGCAAAAATTCTGCAGTGGAAAGAAAGAAACTCATCTGAAGTAGAATATTTTCCTGTGTGGAAATTGCTGGGATTGGAGTCAGTTTCAGAAATTTTAAGAGTAACAGCGTTGTAGGCAGAACAGAAACACTGCAGAAATGTACATCTCAAGTCTTGTCCAGGTGCATAAATCATCATGCTTTTACCCTTTCTAACATAAACCTGTCCCATTTACAGATATTAAAATATTTCTAAGTTTACTATCAGGTTTTAATCTAAAAATCTCCTAAGGTAATGCTCCACTTAGAAACAATGTATCTGCAATAATAATGTGTTTCACTTTAATTTAGTGTACTTGTAATCAAGTCCCCCCAAGTTAGAAGACAGTTTGAGTGGTATAGCAATTAAAACAAATTGTGTGTTTCACATTTCTTAAAATGTATTATATTTTGGCCATGTGCAAAAATTAGTGAGAATCCAGGTGAGTGCTAATGAAGATATTCAGCAGCCTGCAAGGACAAGAACAACAGAAATTAAATAATCTTTAGGGCACAGCAAAGGCAAGGGTGGCTTAGAGTGCCAGGGCGGCAGGGGCTGTGAGGCTGTCAGGCTGGTGCAGTGTCCTCCCTCTCGAACCAGCCCCATCCCGCAGCCCCCTTGTAACAGGTGGTGCAGAGAGTGCCTCACCCGCAGGGGGTTTAAATGGAGCTGTGACAATAGCATTTTAGAAATAGTCATGCTTTTTTAGCATAGTCTCATCTAAACATCATTTTCATTTTATTGGTGAGAAAGTGAAAGTAGAAAACACAGTCAAATGATCTAGCAAATATCAGGAAAGCATTTGTGGTTCTTAAAACTAATTCTTCTCTTTCAAGCAAATCTCTCCTTTAGTCATACTGACTTGCTTTCAACTATACTTATCTTCCTATACATCACAAATAGAAAAGAATAGACGTCTCTGGATTTAGAAGTCTAGGATTTAGCTTTTGCAAAGGTAATCGGAAACTAAGATTAGTTAAAATATTTCTCATTTGTTTTCCTAAAGTGCTTGAAAAGCCCTAAATAAATCGGGTAGAAAGCTAAAACAAACTTTAAACCAATTGCAGACAGCATTAAGAAAGATTTATTAGTGTCATTACTGACATTAAGAGATATTCAGCTAGTTGGGAAACAAGAAACTAGCTGTGACTTTAAAGGAACAATTTTTATCAATATTCCTGATTTATAATATAACTGAGAATTTTTAAAGTGAACTTTTTCTTTTGATACCATTTGAATGGTAGTACAGAAGTTATCTTGGAGAGGAAGGGGAAGATCAGGTTGCTTGCACATAGATAAAACTGGTTTGTGAAAGCCTCTGTGGCTAATGTTAAGCACTAAGAATTAAATAAATTGTAGAATCATAGAATGGTTAGGGTTGGAAGGGACCTTCAAAAGTCATCTAGTCCAACCCCCCTGCAAGGAGCAGGGACATCCCCAACTAGATCAGGTTGCTCAGAGCCTCATCCAACCTGGCCTTGAATATTTCCAGGGATGGGGCATCCACGACCTCTCTGGGCAACCTGTTCCAGTGTTCTACCACCCTCAGCGTAAAAAAATTTTTTCCTAATATCTAATCAAAATCTACCTCCCTCTATTTTAAAACCATTACCCCTCATCCTATCACAACAGGCCCTACTGAACAGCCTCTCCCTTTCTTTCTTGTAGATCCCCTTTAGGTACTGGAAGACCTCTATCAGGTCTCCCTGGAGCCTCCTCTTCTCCAGGCTGAACAGACCCAACTCTCTCAACCTGTCCTCATAGGAGAGGTGCTCCAGCCCTCTGATCATCTTTGTGGCCCTCCTCTGGACCCTCTCCAACTGGTCCATGTCCTTCTTATGTTGGGGGCTCCAGAACTGGACGCAGTACTCCAGGTGGGGACTCACCAGGGCAGAGCAGAGGGGGAGAATCATCTCCCTCGACCTGCTGGCCACGCTCCTCTTGATGCAGCCCAGGATGTGGTTGGCCTTCTGGGCTCCAAGGGTGTATTGCCTGCTCATGTTGAGCTTCTCGTCCACCAGCACTCCCAAGTCCCTCTCCTCAGGGCTGCTCTCCATCCATTCTCTGCCCAGCCTGTATTTGTGCCTGGGATTGCCACGACCCATGTGCAGGACCTTGCGCTTGGCCTGGTTGAACTTCATGAGGTGGACACAGGCCCACCTCTCCAGCCTGTCCAGGTCCCTCTGGACGGCATCCCTCCCCTCCAGCATGTCGACTGCACCACACAGCTTGGTGTTGTTGGCAAGCTGAGGGTGCATTTTATCCCACTGTCCATGTTGCTGACAAAGATGTTGAACAGGGCCAGGCCCAACACAGAACCCTGAGGAACGCCACTCATCACAGGTCTCCACTCGGACATCGAGCCATTGACCACCACTCTCTGAGTTTGGCCATCCAACCAATTCCTTATCCACCAAGTGGTCCATCCATCAAACCCATCTCTTTCTAGTTTAGAGAGAAGGATGTCGTGAGGGACAGGACAAGGTGCACAAATGCCTTGCACAAGTCCTGGGAGATGATATCCATTGCTTGTCCCTTGTCCACCGATGCTGTCACCCCGTCATAGAAGGCCACCAAATTGGTCAGGCACAATCTGCCCCTCATGAAGCCATGTACGTTGTCAATAATAACACTTATGGGAAAATGTATTTTCTTTTTTCTTAATGTTTTATAAAGCATTAAAGTTTTTTTGAGGTTCTGGCTTAACATTTGATTTTTATTACTAAGTTACATAGTAAGACATGCACACTGCAACCAAATATTTGAAATTCAAGAAATATCAAGAGAATTCCTGGTTAAACATCAACGGTGTTCAATATTGAAAATTTAACTGAAAAATTGCTACGTTTCTTCAGCTGTCACTGTCTCTGTATGTAGAAAGATCTGAATTAGCACATATTAGCATCTATAACTCTACTTTTGAAACTTTTAAAAAATCTTTCTATTTCTGCTATGAAAACATTACCTATCTGATAAACAGTACATAGGATTTTTCTAGGATAACTGTAAGAAAAGGAAGGGTGCTGTGGGAATCATAGTTATTGTGAATGATAAAAGAAAGGGCCCTATGAGAATTTTCAATATTTAAATAATAGTTTGCTACTTTCTGCATGTTCTCGTGAAAGTAAACAAAGCTTAAAGGTGCCACTAAATTCTTTCCCATCCCTCCTCGCTTGTGAGAGCGAGACTTGTGCTTGTAGTATCCACTGAATTCACAATCCAAGAAAATATATATTTTTTAAAATAACCCTTTTTGTATAGTTTTTCTGATACTTTTAACTAAGTCATTAAAAACAATAACTTATTAATACTCATGTACCAAGTCAATAGACTGCCCTTGGGATTGAAGTTCACAGTTCTCAGAGGGAAGATGAAATATAATCTTTACTCTTAATCAAGAGATACTTTTCTGGGAAGTATTCAATTTTCATAAAAACCCTGTATTTGGCTTTTGACTCTGCCAATAATTAGGCTTCCCAGAAAATGGAAAAAAAAAAAGTGGAGGAGAAAAAACATTTCTGTTTTACTTTCAATGATTTGAATGCTTGTCTAGAAGAGCTGGATAGAGATCACTTCTTTTATATGGCTTTAAAATATATGCATTTTATTCATTAAGTTTATCTTGAACTTCTCTAGGGACATTTCTTGCATATTACACTATTTCTTACTCTCTCTCTATTCCTCTATCCTTTGTCTTACAGGTTTCTTTTGTGGTTCAACGTTTTGATAAACATGTTTTTGTTTAAGCCAAGCTTCAGCTAATTACTTGTCTAAATGATGTTTACTAAATGGAGAGTGGCAAAACAAAATTAATTAAAAAAATAAATAGAATCCTTTGAGAAAACTGAACTTAAATTAATTTCCTGCAGGACTGTTTATTTGAAACTTCATTCTTTCATCACAGACATGTACCTGCTTTGCTACTAGCAGACTGCAGGTATGGATGAGTGTCTGACTTTTTTTCCCTCATCTTCTGAGTTTTGAAGTTTTTAATGCATTTTATTGTTTAATCAAGAATTATTTCAGTTGGAAAGCCATTCTAGTGAGTTATATAGTCTAGCTCAGAACAGCAGAGGGATTGATTTGGTGACTTATACACATCCCTGGTGTATAGTGTCTCGTCTAGCACTCTTGACAAGTGTAAAACATGTCTTGGCAGACTGTCCAACTGCCTAACTGTACTCACAGTCAAAGGCTCTTTTTCCCTCCTACCACTAAACTTAAATTTTCACATCTTGAAAGGAAACTGCATGTTTAAATACATTCAATAAGATGATAAAATCTAATACTGGGTTAATACCATCAAGCAATTCCTTACAACCCGTTTTATAGAAATGAAGTATTTTTTTTTTTTATTTTCCAAACTAACGGCTCATAATAAAGCAATGGAACAATTAAGCAGAATACATGTATTACATCTGTACTTTTAAGAGGTATAATTTTAGCATTTAGCTGACAGTTTTGACCAGTGTATTCTCATAATTAGATAGCTCAGCTCTAACTCTCCTTTGGGTCACTTTTAATATGTGGAGGAAACTTATCATGTACAAAAAAACACTTTGCAAGAAAAATACACAATTTAGAGCACAAAACATTTTTTTTTTTCATTAATAGCCCAAGCTACGTGCTGTCTTTGTAACAAGCTAAGCATTAGTGTGCTCACCACCACCAGTGAGACATCTGGTGAACCTCTACTGCTCAGGTTGATTTTGGTCAACTGAGCAAGGGTCAGCCTCCAACATCCCTTGGAAAGGGTTGGCTCTTGATGCTGCTGCATAGTATTTCTCTGCATTTCTTTTTCTTAGTATTTTTTAAAAATGAGTTTTCATGTTAATATTCTTTTCAAACCGTTGAGCTACTTACTGTTGTCTTCTCAAATGTCTGTCTAGGTTTTAACTTTCCTTATATGGTGTCACTGTGGCATACCTATCTTTCAACAACAAATTTTCAGTAAAAGTGCACCAATGTCACAAAGTTGTGCTGCAACAAATTAACAGGCAAGTGAGGCTCTGGGCTGAAGGTTATACAATTGTCAGCCTTTTAAAGTAGAAAGTAAATTGTTTCAGCCTAATTCATTCTTTTACATTTACAATACGTAAAAAAAAAAGCATGTCAGCACTTGTCATATCATGTACTGTCACTATTATAATAAATGTTACAGGTTATGATTAACTTTTTGTCTAGTGATTTCTTCTCTGTGACACAATCATATGATGCTTTTCTCTTTTGATACGAAACATATCACTGTGAGTCTAACTTTTATTTCACCAGATTATTTTTACATCCACTGCCTGCAGGTCATACCACATAACTGGGAAAACATTGCTTGCTGTCAAAACAGTCCATACTGTCATAAATCCTGTTAAGATAGAAAAAAGACTAGACAAGATCAGGTCTCCGAGTCCTCAGAACAAATTAGCTGTTGAATCTGTACAAGTAGTAGATAGAAATTCAATACGCAAGCAGATCTCTTCAAAGGCTCCTTGAAATTAAGCCATAAGCATGGAAGCTATCTACTAATTGAGGCTGGAAGGAGAGGTAGAAACATTTTTATACCTAACTCATATAACTCTCACTTGCAGCTAAGTGCGCAATTGAATCTCTTATTAACACAGTCTCTAGAAATCAATTAATCAGCATCGAAAGCAACTTTATTGTCTAGTACAACTTCAATCCAATGCTGTCCCCCTCTTCTGAAACAAAATATCCAATTGCTCTTACAAACTCTTCATACTTGCGGCAAGCATTCTTATACCTTTAAAAAAAATTATTCTTATCATTTGAGATGTGGTGCCTTTAAACCAAAAAGGAAAAACCATCTTGGTTTCTGCAAACAGATGTAGAGTCCTTAGAGTTATTTAATATAATTGCCTTTAAAATATAATGTTTTCAGTTGCTTGTAATTTTGGCAAACTTTCAGAAAATTTCACACAAAATAGTTTAGCAGTTTCAAAGAAAGGAGGAACATGCTGTTTCACCTGTCAATTCCTTCTGCAGCAGCTATACCTCCCACATGTTTCATAAATTTGGCATAGCCATTCCCAGGCTGTCAAGACTCCCACTTTAGCATTTGACCTCTGTTTCAACACTCTCTGCATCTGTGCCTCTGCTGGAGCACCATGCAGGAGTATCACACCTTGTCCCCAAGGCACATCACACCCAGAGACAAATTAGGACTGTGAGTTGGTAAGGTCAGAGGGAGCGAGGGAGAGAAACTGGGAAGTTGGCTGAGACAGGAAACATAGGCTAGACTCCAACATTAATATTTCCCTTTATCTGTAGTACTCTGGCCTTTTTACTTACACAAATGGTAGCTGGAGATAATTCCAATATTTCAAAATTTGCTTTAGTACTAAATTGTGATGAATAGTCACAATCTCACCGTTGTGCGGAGTTGAAATATTCGGAAAGACTTAGACTCAAAACTATACCCATAGCATGGAAATGTAATGCAAACTAATTGCATACTGTGTTCACCTGAGTATATGCAGGTCAAGCAGTAACAAAGCAAAACATTCAAATGTTGCTGGAACTGCATTTTCAACTAAAAATTGTTGTTGAACAGTTTTCATATGTCCTTATATAGAGGATTAAGATCTTCTTTTTACAAATGTTTCTCAAGTCTGCTGCCGTGAGCCTATTGTATTTAATACAGCCTCTGGCTTCTTTCACTCAGTCCTTCCTCCAGCAGAATTTCCCATTCATATGCCAGAAGGCTTTTTGCCAGCTGGATGTTAACAGAGTACACAGAAAGGAGCCAGCCAATTCCTTACAATATTTGCTCTAATCTTTATTCTCTCTTTCATATTATTTCTCTTCCTTCTGTTTTCTGCCTCCATGGAATTCTAAATCTTCATATAGGTCTCACTGTATTATAAAGCATAAAATCCCCTTTCCCTAGCCTCATTCCCCAAAGAAAAAGACTGACTTAAAAACCTCTACATCTAAAGAAAACCAACCAAAAAAAAATACCTCATTCTTAAACTAACAAATGTGTAAGGATTGTTTGGGGTTTTTGGTTTGTGTTTTTTTTTTCTGGATACATTTTTCCTGAAAATTTATTTTCAGAGATTTTAAGTCAATTTCAAATTATCAGCAGTACCTGGAGAGTTCAGAAATTACTTCCTCTCTTCTTACTCTCACTTCATGAGTCGGGTTGTGAAGAACTGTAGCTTAGGGGAAAAAACAACAACACTGAGCAATTTAAATCATGAAAATGTACAACAAAAGCTCACAAAATTAATGTATGTGCTGTATTTCATTTTCTGCAAATACCTATTTTTGTTGCTGTTGTCACTATCAAATATTTAGCACTTAGGTAGTGTCTTGCAAGCATTAAGAAAATTAGTAATGTTAGTGTATTTTATATATTAGGAGTGATTCAGAAGAAGACCTAGTCATGTATCAGGGCTGCAGCTGGGATCAGAACTAGAAGAGGAGTCAGTCCCTGCATGCTTAGCTCACTGTGCTTCTTGGAGGGGTGCAGCATGCCCTTCTGACACATCTGTCTCCAATCCCGAGCGTACCCCAGACACTGTAAATCCAACACCAGAAACATCTATCCACCACTCCAGAATCAGTGACCCGGACAGGCACACGGAAGGGTAGATTTACCACATGTAACCCACAAAGTCCAGTTTTTCCACACCTGTGATTAAGGCTGTTTCTGAACACACACAGTAAATCTGTCCTATTGCTCTTGCACACATAAAACAGGGCTTCTTACTTTTAACGTCCTCCACTAACACTGGTACAACGTAGTAATTCTTTCAGACTAAAACTTGCAGCCTGCAATGGTAAAAGCACTTACATCACAGGCAGCATTTTCAAAAGAACTGGACTGGATCTTCCTGAAAGTTTAGCCCTAGCACCTGTTGTTCTCCCAGTACAATATAAGAAGAGTTTGAACAGTCACTGGTGTACCAGATTGTCGGTGAAGAAGACAAATACTTCTAAAGTTAAGAAATTTATGTGTCTTCAGTGGCTGGGGAGGGGGTGGGGAAGGGGGAAGTGGAAGTGGAAGTGGGTGGTAAATATCTTCCAGAGGAACTATATAGATAAGGGGTGCTAACTACTTGGATGAGCATATCAGAGGATAATAATAATTTTATTAAGCTGTTTTGGGGGAGGGAGGGCTAATAAAATAGTGTCCTGAAAGAGATTAAGACTTACAAAAGTCTCCGATTTTTATTTTTTTTTTTCAGAAAGTTATAACTGGTAGCATATAGATGCCGTAAGTAGCTTCTCATGTTTCCTGTTGAATTCTGGATAACGTAGGAAAAAAAAAACACAAACCTTGTGGGGTTTTTAATTTGTTTTTAGAATTGTGACTGTCAATGTTTTTATGATGCAGAAGCTATTCTGCATGACTTATTTAAAGTTATGAGAGAAGCCCTTGTCAGCTTCAGTTTTTCACATTAAGCACTGCTCCTCTTGTGGTGTTTTATCTGCCCATCCTTCAGGAAAAGAAAAGAGGGCATAAAAATGAAAAACTACTACCCAAAATTTCCAGAACAATAATGTTGTTCTGTCAACATTTATCTTTGAGTTCTTGATTATCTTTAAGTATAAATTCCACTAAAATTGTGAAATTAGAACTACTTCTTTTCTTAAGAAATGTTTTAACAGTAATTCTGTTTCCTTGTACTTACCTTTTTCCAAGGCACCCTTTCAGGCCTCAAGATCCTAGTTATTGTAAGAGAGAAAATTATTAGGGCAGTTCTACTTTGTTAAAAAACTTTTCTAATATCTGCATTTAAGATTACGTAGACAATAAATAAAAATACAAGAAGATTGAGAGTGGGAAAAGAAGGTAAGGAGAGAAGGTTTAGAAAGATGCATTTGCTAAAGTTAGTCATAAATGGCCATTAGACTAAACAGTCCCATGTGTCAGAGATTTATAGGCATCACAGGAGAGGTAGGTTTTAAGAAAGGATTTATAGAATCATAGAATCATAGAATGGTTAGGGTTGGAAGGGACCTTCAAAGGTCATGTAGTCCAACCGCCCCTGCAAGGAGCAGGGACATCCCCAACTAGATCAGGTTGCTCAGTCTCATCCAACCTGGCCTTGAACATTTCCAGGGATGGGGCATCCACGACCTCTCTAGGCAACCTGTTCCTGTGTTCTACCACCCTCAGCGTAAAAAAAAAATTTCCTAATATCCAATCTAAATCTACCTCCCTCTACTTTAAAACCATTACCCCTCATCCTATCACAACAGGCCCTACTGAGCAGCCTCTCCCTTTCTTTCTTGTAGATCCCCTTTAGGTACTGGAGGACTGCTATAAGGTCTCCGCGGAGCCTCCTCTTCTCCAGGCTGAACAGACCCAACTCTCTCAACCTGTCCTCATAGGAGAAGTGCTCCAGCCCTCTGATCATCTTCGTGGCCCTCCTCTGGACCGTCTCCAACTGGTCCATGTCCTTCTTATGTTGGGGGCTCCAGAACTGGACGCAGTACTCCAGGTGGGGACTCACCAGGGCAGAGTAGAGGGGGAGAATCACCTCCCTTTACCTGCTGGCCACGCTCCCCCTGATGCAGCCCAGGATGCAGTTGGCCTTCTGAGCTCCAAGGGCGTATTGCCAGCTCATGTTGAGCTTCTCGTCCACCAGCACTCCCAAGTCCCTCTCCTCAGGGCTGCTCTCCATCCATTATCCGCCCAGCCTGTGTTTGTGCCTGGGATTGCCACGACCCATGTGCAGGACCTTGCATTTGGCCTGGTTGAACTTCATGAGGTGGACACAGGCCCACCTCTCCAGCCTGTCCAGGTCCCTCTGGATGACATCCCTCCCCTCCAGCATGTCGACTGCACCACACAGCTTGGTGTCGTCGGCAAGCTTGCTGAGGGTGCATTTTATCCCACTGTCCATGTTGCTGACAAAGATGTTGAACAGGGCCAGGCCCAACACAGAACCCTGAGGAACGCCACTCATCACAGGTCTCCACTCGGACATCGAGCCATTGACCACCACTCTCTGAGTTCGGCCATCTAGCCAATTCCTTATCCACCGAGTGGTCCATCCATCAAATCCATGCCTCTCTAGTTTAGAGAGAAGGATGTCGTGCGGGACAGTGTGGAATGCCTTGCACAAGTCCAGGTAGATGATATCCATTGCTTGTCCCTTGTCCACCGATGCTGTCACCCCATCATAGAAGGCCACCAAATTGGTCTGGCCCCAACTGCCCTTGGTGAAGCCATGTTGGCTGTCACCAACCACCTCCTTGCTCTCCATGTGCCTTAGCATGGTTTCCAGGAGAATCTGCTCCATGACCTTGCCAGGCACAGAGGTGAGGCTGACTGGCCTGTAGTTGCCAGGGTCCTCCTTGTTCCTCTTTTTAAAAATGGGGGTTACATTACCCCTCTTCCAAACATCAGGGACCTCACCAGTGTGCCACATCTTCTCAAATACAATGGCAAGTGGCTTGGGAACTTCATCTGCCAGTTCCCTCAGGACCCGGGGATGGATCTTATCAGGTCCCATGGACTTGTGTACCTTCAAGTTCCTCAGATGTTCCCGAACCTGCTCTTCCATTACAGTGGGCAGTTCTTCATCCTCCCAGTCCCTGCTTGTGCCTTCCACAGCTTGGGTGGTGAGACAAGAGCCCTTATCAGTGAAGACTGAGGCAAAAGAGTCATTGAGCACCTCAGCCTTCTCCATGTCCCAGGTAACCAGGATACTGGTTTTCTTCTGGAGGGGGCCTACATTCTCCTTGGATTTTCTTTTGTCCCCTACATACCTATTCTTGTTGTTTTTTACATCCCTGGCCAGATTCAATTCCATCAGGGCTTTAGCCTTCCTCACCCAATCTCTGGCCACTCGTACAGCCTCTTTGTAGTTCTCCCAGGTTACCTGTCCCTGCTTCCACCCTCTATAGGTTTTCCTTTTCAATTACAGTTTGTCCAGGAGCTCCTTGCTCATCCACGCTGGCCTCCTGGCCTTTTTACCCAACTTGTTCTTCATTGGGATGCACCTCTGCTGAGCTTGGAGGAGGTGCTCCTTGAATGTGGACCAACTTTCCTGGACCCCTCTTCACTCCAGGTCTGCCTCCCATGGCACTTTGCCCATCAGGTCCCTGAAGAGGCCGAAGTCTGCCCTCCTGAAGTCCAGGGCAGAGAGCTTTCTGTGTAGTTTCCTTGCTGCCCTGTGGATCTTGAACTCCACCATGTCATGGTTGCTGCAGCCAAGGCTGTCCATCAGTTTCACATCCCCCACCAGCCCCTCCGTGTTGGTGAGCACAAGGTCCAGCATGGCACCCCTCCTTGTTGGCTTCTCTGTCGCCTGCAGGAGGAAGTTGTTGTTCAGACACTCCAGGAACCTCCTGGACTGCCTGTGCCCTGCCATGTTGTCCTTCCAACAGATGCCGGGGTGGTTGAAGTCCCCCATGAGGACCAGGGCTTGTGACCACGAGGCTGTTCCTATCTGCCTGTACAGGGCCTTGTCCATTCTCTCCTCCTGGACAGGTGGCCTGTAACGCACCCCGACCATGATGTCCCCTGTCCCTGCCCTTCCTCTGATCCCGACCCATAAGCTCTCTGTCAGCTCCTTCTCCATCCCCAGGCAGAGCTCCACACACTCCAGCCAGTTGCTGACATAGAGAGCGACACAACACCCCCTGCTCGTCTCCCCTGCCTACCCTTTCTAAAAAGCCTGTACCCCTCCATGTTGACACTCCAGTCATACGAGTCGTGCCACCACGTCTCCGTGATGCCAGCAAGGTCGTAGCCCTGCTTGTGTGCACAGATCTCCACCTCTTCCTGTTTATTTCCCATGCTGTGTGCATTGGTATAGAGACACTTCAGCTGCGTCCCCGACAAAGCCGACTTGCTGGCTGGAGCAATAGGAGTTCTTTTGGTCAGCCATTTAAGTTCTCTTGCACTTATCTGCGATCCTTCCCTGGCTTCTGGGTACTTGATGCTTCTGGGCACTGGCGCCAACTAAAAGAGGATAAAGTGATATGACTTCCAGGATTGCCAGTGACAGATTAAATAGGCAAGGATTTAAAGTGGAAGGGAAGTTCTTAAGTACTCTGTACCTTTAAGTCTGAGATAGCTAATTGTTGTCATTAGTAGTTTGGAGGGTTTTGCATGGAGTAAGCTAGAGCAGTTTGATGGTGGTCTGGAGACTTATGTGGATGCTTTAATCTGTGTAGTAGTCTCCTTTTTAGGTGAAAAATAAAATGTCTGAGGCTTAACAGTACAAGTTCAAGGCACACACTTGTCAAGCAAGTTCCTAGCTATGTGTTGGGGATGAGGGGAAAGCTATCTTCACTAGCTACTCAAGAGCTCATCTCTTGGCTGGTCTATTTATCTGCTAAACTGTTGTTTTATTACAAATGTTATGAAGTATGACATCAAGTATTTTGACAAAGGAATGTTTCAACAGTGCTCTGTTCAACCTTGTTTGTTTGTTTTTTCCCTTTCTACTCAATTCTTCACCATCTTGTTCAGAGTTGTAATGAATTAATCATCTAGAAAGTGGTTCTGAAGAAAGATGTTTATGGCATAGAACATGTCAGAAAACTCTCTAAGGTGGTTTTGCTTAAAACCCCTTATGTCTGGATACTGGCCCAGCAGACAGCTGTCCTTGTGATGTATTTCAAAATATCTCCTATTCATGCACAGAATTTTAAAATGGTGTGTTGGTTTTGGTTTTGTGGGGTTTTTTTTTGGTTTGGTGTTTTAGGAGTTTTCTTTGCTTTTTTTTGTTTGTTTGTTTGTTTGTGTTGTTTTGGTTTTTGTTGTTGTTTTTTTTTGTATTGGTTGGTTTTTTGTTGGTGGTGGTGTTTGTTTTTTTTTTCTCCTTTGCCCTTCCCTCTTACTGAGAACAGAGCTCTGATGGTCCTTTGCTAAGTATCTTGTAGAGTTCAGTTTTCTCTAGAGTTTGTTCCAAAATACTGCTTTTGTAAGTAGTTTCAACAGAGGTAGATTTTCGGTTTTAAAAAAAAAAAAAAAGTGCAACAAAAGCACTCTTCAGAACAGGCTACAGAACTGAATGGTGTGCTTGAGGTAAGTGATACCATTAAAAAGTCCAGCATGCTAAGGAGATTTTGAAAACTGCCTAAGGGGAAAATCTCTGCAATGAAAACCTAGCTAATCCAAAAAAAAAAAAAACATATTCTCCTTTCCCCCTTTATAATTTGCAATAATTTGTTTGCTTTGGGCAACTTCTGTGCTGAAGAAGAGGAAACTGCATAACCAGACCTGCTGAAAGTGCTAGCAAGGAGGAGGGGGTGGAGGAAAGGCGGGCAAGAGAGTTACTTTTAAAAGAAAAGTAATGTTCTGTAATAGTGGAGCCCTGCCTGCTTGCATACCAGCACAGTGTTCACTGCTGTTCCCTTCAGTCTCCATTTTTATCTAATTTATACTGGCAGCCCTGTGGCACCTGTCTTCTGCAGTTCTTCTATCTTGCCCTTTAAAGATCATTATTTGCAAGAAATTTCTGCAATGATTGTGTAATTGTGACCACAAAACACAGGTTAAATACTAGAGAAATAGCAGGTTACATATATATGAAACCTATCTGAATTAAGAAAGCTCACAGCTGGAAAAATGTAATCATAAGTCTCTGACAATAAAAAAAAAATATTTCCATATAGGAGTTGTGAACTATCCTTTGTTCTACTCTAATCAAAGAAACTGCACTCTGCAGACTGTTTACAACAGCTTTTGAAATTCCACATCTTTCCAGTGAGTGTCATGTGGATTGTGCCTGGTTAATCAAGGCAAAGCAGTGAATAAGGCTAAATGTTAGCAACCTTTTGCTGTATATCCTATTGAGTAAAATTTGTACTAACTGTAGCTGTGTAATACATGTATGGGCATGTATGTGTACATATAGCCATGTGTGAGTGTGTTATAAACATGTTTGTTAAACTAAGCTTTGCTTTTTCTAGTTGGAGAGCCAAGACTTTTTTATTAATGGGCCTTGATACTCACAACAGTTGGAGTAGTTTTGCTAACTGGGATCATAGAATCTCCCAGACTGGAAGTGACCTCAAGATCATCTGGATCAAAATTTTGCGGGAAAGGGAGCCTAGAAGACATTGTCTAGCAATGACAGTCCAGTCACATCTTGAAAACATCCATTAATGGGACTCTACCACGTCCTAGGTGAGGTTGTTCCAGTGATAGACTCTTCTTACTGTAAAAACAAAATATATACATTTATTTCCTATATTAAGATGAAATCTCCGGTGTTTGGAACTTGTACCTGTTGCCCCTTGTCTTTTCCGTGTGGCTCCCTGTGAAGAGAGTGCCTCTGTCTTCTTTGTAGCTGCCCTTTAAGAACTGGAATACTGTGATGAGGTCCTGCCCTGAGCCTTCTCTTCTCCAGAGAGAAAAGACTTAACTCCTTCAGTCTTTACTCATGGAGGACATCCGCCTAGTCCTTTGATCATCAAAAGGATCCTTGACTGAAATGGGATTATTGAAAACACTCAAGAGTAGTATTCTTCTAAAGATTTTTTTTTTGTGTATAGTCCTGTTAATAAAAAAGCAACATGCAAATGCCTTTCAGCTTACAGTTCTGCTTTATAATTACTATTCAGTAAACTTTGACACTGTTTCTTGATATTTAAATGTGTCCTGCACCTCTGAGCTCTTGGCACTACAAAATCATGACATGTCCCAGTGTCTTATAATTCTGAATTCAATTGATATTTAAATATTTTTTTTAAAATTAATATTAAATAATATAAATAAAGAGGAGAAAAACCTATATTTCAAGTCTGTATGCTCTGAGTGAGTTCTGAAAACAAAAAAAAAAAGCTTTTTTTTCAATTTTTAAAGTACTTCCAATTTTTTTTCTTCTTTTTTTTTTTTTTTTTAAAATATAAAACACTAATTTCCCTTTTCCATTTGCATGTTTAGCAGTAAACAGGTAAGAGCAGGGAAAGTGATGCAGCTCACATTCAGGACCAGCATGGTCACATGGTCATCTGCACTGAAGGCAGTAGATAATCTTAAACTTTCATGCCTGTAAATTGTGAGAAATAACAACAATGCTGAGTATTGGTTTGTTTTGGATTTTCCTTTTTCTAAACATTGTTATACTGTCATAATGAACTCCATACACTTGTGTGGTGTGTATGTTTAGGATTTATTGTTGTTACTGAAGTGGTGTGCTATGCATCTTGGAGTAGTGTTGAAGTTTAGACCCACTTGGGATTAAGCTCTATGCAGTTTCTCACTCACCTCCCCACCCTCCAAGGGAATGGGGGAGAGATAACAAAAGGCTTGAGATAAAGACAGGGAGAGATCATCCAAGTTGCTCTTACGGGTGAAATAGACTTGACTTGGGGAAAAATAATTCAATTTATTAACTATAAAACTGAAGTAGGATAATGAGACAGGAAAACAGATCTTAGGTACACCTTCCCCCCACTCCTCCCCTCTTCCTGGGCTTAACTTCATTCCTGACTAGAACATCTCCCCACTCTCCCTGAACAGCCCGAGGGGGATAGGGAATGGGAGTTGCAGTCAGTTCATCATATGCTGTTTCTGCTGCTCCTCCCTCCTCAAGGGAAAAGCTCCTCACATTCCTCCCCTGCTCCAGCATGGGGTCCTTTTCCACAGGGTGCAGTCTCTCAGGAACAGGCTGCCCCAGCATGGGTCCTGCATGGGCCGCAGCCTCCTTTGGGCATCCACATGCTCTGGCGTGGGCCCTGCATGGTCTGTAGGGGGACAGCCTGCCTCACCATTCCCCTGCAAGGGGAATCTCCCCTAGGAACAACATTACTCCTCCTCCTTCTTCATTGACGTTGGCGTCTGCAGCTGCTACTCTAACAAGTAATTTCTCACAGTTAGACTCAGAGAGATGCCTCTCATTCTCTCACATATCCTCTCCTCTCTTCTCTCAGCTAGGTTGGGCCCAGAGAGCTGCCTGGTGGAAGGGCAAAAGGCAAGGCCTGTGCTTCCCCCTCTATGCCCACACTTCTGTTTTATTTTCCCCTTCTTAAATATGTTATCATAGAGACACTATCACTGTTTCCAAGTGGCTTGGCCCCAACGAGCAGCAGGTCTGCCCTGGAGCCAGCTGGGTCCACCAGACAAAGGGGAAACTTCTAGCAGCTTCTCACAGAAGCTGCCACTGTAAGGCCCTGGCTATGCAAACTCAAAACAAGTGGAGATGCAAACAGGCAGCACTCCTTTGCAGGAAGATGGGACTCTTCCTGCCCTCATGTTCATGTTGAACCTGCTCAGGTAGGGCAGAAAGCTTCAAAAGTCTGTAGGGGCATCTGGAAAGAGTGAAAAACATGGTGTCCTTTCAGGTTGGAGAGCCTGAAAAACAGCTGGGAAGTGCAGAGATCAGACAGACAGGCCTTGGGTATAAGGGAAAAGATTCTTAGGGCTTGAATGAGATTGTAGAATTATGTAATAGTTTGGGTTGGAAGGGACATCTAAAGGAAAGGTCACCTAGTCCAACCCCCCTGCAAGAAGTAGGGGCATCTTCAACTAGATCAGGTTGCTTAGAACCCTGTCCAACTTGGTGTGAGGGACTGTGTCAAATGTTTGTCTCAACAATGTCTAAGCGTCAAACCACCACCTAAAAAATGGTACATCAGTCAAACCATAGGACTGGAGTCTTCCTGTTTTCCGGCAAGATGATTCCCTTGTCTTTCAAGCCAGTCAAGCCACAGGACTGGAAGCTTCCTGTTTTTTCCTCCTATTTTCCCACGAACCTGAATGCAGAGCTGATTCTGCAAAATTTAGCCTTACCCCTATGTATGCGCCCAGACCCAGGCCAGAAAAACAGAGGGGCCCAGAGACGTACTGGGCATGCGTATCACTGCCAGGTGAGGGGTGCAGCCAAGCAAACCTGCTCTTGGAATATGTGACGTGAATAAGACGAATGATAAAGGGACAGAAATGACCAACACCGGATGGATCGTTCCTCCACCGAGTTAACTGGACTGTCAGGATGCCGCAGCTCCGTGGTGGTAGCTATTGCAACTGAAACTCTCTTCCCTCTTTCCTTTCTTTCTCTCCTTTTTCTTGCATTTGCGAACTTCTTGTCAGGTTAATAAAGCTACCTGACGCTTGACTCCATTTTGAGTCTTAACTCTGTTCCTGAGAATACGAGCAAAACCTCGCTCTGGTGGTTGGTCTAGCAGCCCCCAGCCTCCCAGACTCGTCTGAGGTTGGCTAGAACGCAAGGGGGCCTTCCTCTCATCCGAAATCGGAGCGTGACACCTGGCTTTGAATATTTCCAGGGATGGGGCATGAGCACTGGTGAGTTGCTTGCCATAAAGCTGAAAGCAAGAACCTGCCTGCAAAAATAGAATAGACAGAGCAAAGGACCATATGTTTAAACTATGTATTTATTTTCTTTATGGCCTAGTGACCATCTTCTTAAAACATCTTTCTTGTTCATAGCCTAGCAGAACTTGCCTTTAACTTTTAAAAATATTTTGTCATCTTGAGAAGATGCTTATAGGAGATTTGTTTCAAGTTTCTTGCTAATTTGGGGATGCAGCTATAACAGGAAAGGTGGAAGGGGAAGACACTTCTGTTGCTGTAATACACTTATCCAAATATGTCATATGAGTAAATCAATAATTAGCCTACAATAACCTGTAATTTTTTTAAGCATACAGGATAAGATGATAGGTGTTAACTTTTAGAAGGAAAAAAAAGAACCTCTAGAGAAAGTTATTGCAAAGACAGTCCAAAATCCTATGACTGGCTTTAAAAAGAAACGTTAGAAAAATACTGATCTGAGGGAGAAGTAATCTCTTTACAAACCTACTAGCTTCTGAGCCTCTAGAGTATATTTCGTACATACTTTCAAACTCTTCTCTGCAACAAGGAAAGATCAATTTATCTTTAAAAAGGACAATTAAATTCTTGGGTTTGGAAGCTTGGGCTTTAATTAAAGCTAAAATATCTACAGACCACCAACATCATGGCAGCTGTGGGTAATTCAGAGTGGTGTGTCTAGTTTGTGTTTTCTTGTTGGGTTTACTTTTGTTAAAAGAAAAATCAAAACTCCTGAACTAATTAATAGGTTTACTTGACAATTATGGAAGGCATTATTCTTATGTACAGATTCAATGCTGAAGTGCCATGTACAGAAATTAATGCATTAGGGAATGTAGTATTAGTTCAAAGTATTGGTATATTGCAAGCTTTGAATATAATGATAAGAAAAAATCCAGAAGAACTTAAAAATACTAAGTTTACTAAGGGAGTTCAGGCTTACTTTTAGACTCTTGAACTTTAACACTTGATGTTGTCAACCTTGCTTTTTACCCACAGGATATGTTGAAAATTTCCCATTTTTAAAAAGAGGTTTCTGGTTTACTTGTATGATGGCAGAAACTTGTGCTTTAAGAAATATCAAACGAGTAATGATCCCATTACAGATTGAGGCATTGGAGATGTAGAACAAGATACAATAGGAAAAGTTTTAATTTGAATCTTGAAGACCAAACTTCATTTGACAGAATACTATGGTAAATTTCTAGAATCTCCTATGTTGTCTGCATGGTGTCTTATTTCTTTCAAATGTTCTGTTCTGAAATTTTTCAAAGTATTGAACTTCCTGCACTATGAGGACAAGTCTTGAACAGTAGCTCTTCCTGTGAAAAGAATTAACAGGATGCAAAATTCTTGTCAGATGGACAAGAGTCCCTCAGGGTCCTGACCATCAGTGGTCTTAAAGTTTCAAGCATCAACAATGCCCATGTCATCCTAAACAGCTTTAATTTTTTAGCCTGATTTCTTTGGGAAAAGAAGTCTCTAATTAAAGTATGTCTGTCTTTCTGGCTGCAAATCAGTCTTAAGTAACTTTTGACTGAGTTAGCAAATTCCAAACAAACTTGACAGGAGAATGGAAGCATGAAATGCTCTTTGTAAGTCTCCTAATGAGAAATAGACAGGTGGTAGAAAGAGTACCAGTTTAGGACTGTCAAGAGGGGGAAGCTATAACCTGAAGCTTAGGTTTTACTAAATATTGTGGAATAAAAACTGAAGATCAATTTTGACTCATTTTCCTAGTTTAACCACTTGCAGAACTTAGTTTTATGAATTCTAATGGGTTTGGGTTTGTTTTTCAGGGTTTTTTGTTTTGTTTGGTTGAGGATTTTTTCTGGTGGGTTTGTTTTGCTTTGGTTTTTTTTGTTTAGGTTTTTTGTTGTTTTGGTTTGGTTTTTTTGTTTGTTTTGTTTTGTTTTATTTTGTTTTTTCTTTTTTTCAGAAGCACTTGTAAGTTATCATTGTCAGATGCTATAGTACTGTGAAAGTGTGGTCACATCTCCAGAGCAGCACACTCACCACATTATTGAAGAGAAGCGGTGGACAGGTTTTCCACTTTGCACAGTTTACCAGAGAAAAGCAAAATAACATGGAGTGTTATGCTCAGTGGCAGACGTTATGTGTGATGTTTTATGCAGTCCTGCTCTTCCAGTTGCCCCATCTGAGGGTACTGTTGTAGCATACAACACAGCTCCAGCTTCCTTTTAAGGAAATCATATCACATTAGGAAAGGTGGACATCTAGATCTCAAGTGATGCATGCTTGGGTGCCCTTCCAAACCAAACTTGTTTACCTGTCTTGTAATGCAAGCAGAGTAAAAATGTGCCTGCAATATTGATAGTATGTGAAATTACAGTTTACTTTTTCAGACAAATAATAAGCCAGATATCTAAAAAATAAATGCCTACTCAGAGTTGTTCTCAGTTTCCCTTAGATTTTTCCTCTACAATCAACAAGGGAAGATAAACAGTTCAACACACAGGAGGAACCTTGATAACCTAGTTCAAGTAAAGTGTTTGTTCTAACTATTCAATTAACATTGACACCTAATTTTAGGAGATTAAAGTCTCTTCCTACTTGTCTGACAACTGTACTGAGGGTTTAGCAGGTATTTTTTAAACCTCTGAAAATTTAGTTTAAAAAAAATATGTTGTGTCCAAGGCTTTCAAGGGGACTGCTATACTGCTATAATGGAATCTATCTGAACTGTATGGGGCCAGTGAGCTCTTCCACAGTTGTGCAGTCATACTTGTAGTGCTACCTGGGATTGTTTAAGCTGCACAGCTGGAATCATCACTGAAAAGTCACAAAGTGCAAAGCTGGCTTTTTGTCTAGTTTAGTGCTCTGCTCATTATCAATCTCCAAACTCTTTGAAAAGAGGTAATGCAGGTACCTAGAGTTCACTTGCAGTGCCTATCATATACTGGTGAAAGTAGTGTTTAGTATCGTGTTTTTTGCGTTATCAGCAGTAAACTGTTGTAGTGCATGTTTGTACTGGTAACTGTCTAGTGAATTACTTGAGTTGCAAAGAGGAGGAAACAGTGTTCTTTTTATTTTTGGCATAAATCCTTATGTTCTAATATTGCCTTGACAAAATGAATTAAAAACTAAAACCAGGTTTGAATTCTACTGTATCCTTTCCTCTCTCTGGATGGGAATACCAATATGTCTAGCAGGCTTAACAGAAATGTTACACTTCCTTATTCACTGTGTGAGCATCATGGTTTTCTCCTTTTCACAAGCAACTTGCTTTCTATACTACCCAAAGGATCTAAAGCTGGAAATTATACCAAACCAAAGAATGTTTCTCACTTGAGGGACTTCTCATGAAAGGCACTAAGGCTGTATAGGAGCACTGTGCTTCTGAGGGTTTTCTGCTTTGAAATGTTCTGTCCCTGGCTCCACAAGAGGATTCAGTGTGGATGTGAACTGTAACTGGTATCTTTTTGTAAAGCTCCTTAAAGGGTGGGGTGGGGAGTGTACCTATGTGCTTTGTCAATATAGTATAGTTTGTTTCTTTTTTTTTGCAGAAGCAACAGCAAAGACAGAGGTGAAGAAAGCTATGGAATCCTCACACACGCTGAAAACCTGTAGGTGAAATGGCAGGTGATCCCTTGAAAGCAACATCTCTCTGCCTTGCTGCTACTGCTCTAGTCTTTTATGTAGTGGAGGGAAAAAAAAAACCTCAGTAACTAACGAGTATAGATGTGCAGTCTAAAGTAGCAACCTGCAATGCTCCATCCTCAGTTCTGCATTCCCACAGCACTCAGCTGTCACCAACAGATGCTTTCCACCAGCATGTAGCTTCTCATTGAGTAGTGAAACGGGTAGTTGACGGAGGTGGATGAGGAAGTCTGAGGAGAAATAAATAAAAACCATGCCTCTATTAATGAATGGAATAAAAAAGAAAATGTATTCAAAAAGGCTGAAGAGGCTGGGAAACAAAAGTGAGAAAACTGCCACCCTTTATCCACACATGGATTAAAGGAGTTCAAAGTCTTCAAGAGAGATCCAGCAGTAAAGAACAACTCTTGCAAAAAAAACAATGAACTACAACGTTAGGGTTTGTGATGAGGGAGTCCAAGCTCTGTAAATTTTAGTAATCCTTATGTATTTGAATGATATCTACAGAGATTTGCGTAAGGTCAGCAAGAATTCTGGAATAAGGTCTTAAAACCACAAGTACCTGCATTTGGGGAAAAGTTAAGTATTTGCAGCCACAGCGCATCAGTGTTAGCAGCAATAGGTGCATCTGGGGTGGGTTTTTGTTGCTGTAGTTCTAATAGTTTTGGGTTTATATTGACAACATATTCTCCTTGTTGCTGGCCCCAAGCCTTGCATGTCGTTGCCTCTTTCCACTATGTCAGAGTCCTAATACTAACAGATTTTTTTATTATTATTATTATTTATTTATTTTTTACACACTCACGAGCAACCTAATAAAGTATTTAGTATGGAAGGAAGTGGTGGAAACAGTAAAAGACCTGTAGGAGTAAAACTACATAAAAAGACCTCAAATTTACCTCAAAGCACACTTCACTGGTGTGTGGATTTTCAGAAAAGTATGAAATTAGCCTGTACAGTTGACTTCTGGAGGAGACTGCTTAGCTACAGAGCTCAATTCTAAACCACAGTACAGAGGAGGGGAAGAGGACAAAGACCTCAAGCAGAGGGCCAGAAGAAGGATAAGCTGATGAGGGAATATTTCTTTGAAGAAGTAGGTTAGCAAAAAGACATTGTCAATCTTTCAGCATGCTACAATTTTGCTGCATTTCACACACTGCATGCAGATTGTGCTAAAATCCTTGCAGAAATAAAAGGTATGCAGCATATCCTGTATCCTGCACCCTTACTCTTCTGAGAGAAAAGAGTGATTGGGGTCGTAATCCTTGCTGGCATCAGCAGGTACAGCTTGCCTGGAGTCAGTGGAGCTGAACATGCACTCCTGGCAGCAGTAACTTGTCCTTCCAGATTTTTTGTCATGGCTGAATTACAACATTCAAAGTGTTACTAATTGAGTATATACATTCAATAAAGATGATAATACAGTATGTAACATTCTGGATATGTTATCCACTTATCTCTGTGGAGATTATGTTTATCACCTGAGATGAGATACTATACTTAAGGCAAAGAAAACTGTAGGTTTTTGTTTTTTGTTTTTTTTTTCTCTCAGAAAATAACTTTCTAAATGCACTAGAAGAAGAGGCGTGCTTTCCTTCTGGGCAAAAATAAACTCTTTTTTTTTTGTCTGAATTGAACCATTTTCATCTTCTCATTACTGTGATTTCAGCTCTGAAGAAGCATGACTCCTGTGGATGGCAACAGGGATTATCTAGTGATTATTGCATAGAGGTGCATGTACAGAATATTTCAACACTATTATGTCAAGTGCAGATGCTGCAGAAGTAAAACTTCTTGCCTTTTTTTTTTCCTTCACCCTCCCTTTCCTTTATTTCAAGCTATTTTCTGTGTTTGGCTTTCTAGTGACTGTATCCAACATAGACTGCACGGTGTGGAATAACCCCAGAAAATACAATCCTAAAGTAAGTGAGACAATAATCTCAGATATCTAACACTCTCTGCACCAGGCCTTTGAAGACTGTACCCCAAATGGTAAACATGGCTCATTCTAGAATGTTTGGGAGTGCCTTTTGTTTTTTTTTTTTCAGGGGGAGTCAGGAGTGTGGTGTGGTTTTTCTGGTGTGGTTTGATTGGTGGGGTTTTTGGGTGTTTTTTGGTTGTTTGGTTTTTTTTGTTTGGTTCAGTTTTTTGGGGTTGTTTTGGGTTTGGTTTTTGGGGTTTTTTTTTTTTTTGTGGTCTCCCTTCTTTCCCATCTGTCCTGAGAAAGCAAAGACCCAGAAACCTGGTGAGAGAATGACCTGAAGATTTGGAAAAAGAAGGAGAAACCCTTTTGCAACAGGTGCAAGAGGGAGGTATTGTTTGGAAAACAGCCCCTCTGAGCTTGCTCACACTTTCCTGTGTTGTTGTTCTGAATAAATATTACCATGTTTATTTAAAGATGGATGGCAGTATCTTAACCATGGTCTCAGAGATACTGCTGGCTAAAGACTTCTTTACAGTACAGGAAATGCTGATATGTCTCAAGAATAGGACAAAACTCAATTTAATGAAAACAAGAAAATAAGTTCTAGGATCAGGAAGAAGGGTGGGACAGGGTCGTTGGGCATAAGCAAGAAGAGGCAGAGGGCTAGGAGGAACTGTGAGACGTGAGCAGCTGGAGTTATGGAGGCTGTAGACTGAGAATAAAGCAGTAGTGGAGATAGTGCGTTGTAGACAGAAAAATGATGGAAAGGGATGAGTGAAGCTAGAAATAGTGAAAGGGAGTTCAGGAAACAGAAGTGAGCAGTTCTAGCTATGTAGCCTTTAGAGGAGCAGACTTCTGGTTTTCCTTCTCATTCAGGTCAACTATCTGCTCGTCTTGGGTCCTGTTCTATGACAGTACAGGCACTGACACAAACCTCTGGTACAAGATCTGTACAAATAATCATAATGAACTGCATATATCTTGGAAATACTATAAGAAGCTTTGAGACTAACTGAAATGTCTGGAACTTAGGATGAACAATGGAGTCTGGAAAATAAAAACCCTCCTTAAAGGGAACTCATCAATAAATGCTGTAATCCAGAATAAGTAATATATGACTTATGTGCCAAGACGAGTACTTATCTAGCCCTTCAGAATATTAAAAGTAGAAAAAAAGCAACACGTGGCGTGAGTGGGTTCAGTGAGCTAAGAAAGGAAAATAAGTCAATCTTTTTCTTGCTTTCTTTAGTATCATCTAGAGATTTAGGGGCTCTTCTAATAAAGAAAGTGGGGTGTAAACAAAAGGGCTGAATAAAATGATGTGCAAGTAGAAATAGAACACAAATTCAAAACATCAAAATATATATTTCGGTAAAATCAAATGTTATGTTGGACATCCAGTGATTACAAACACTTACTACTCTGGACTTTATGTGAATGTCTGAATTCATCAAATGCTTACTTGCTTGTTTACCAGGATAATTAAAATATTTGGTGTATACAAAAATACATATACTTTTGGTCTTCTATTATTTTTGAGAAGGCAGTCATTTTCAGAGAGGTAAGAATTATGCACAGTATTCAGATTGTGGTAGCTGCTATTGCAGTAGCATGAAACCTCTTTCATCAAATAATAAATACATAATATGTTCAGATTATTAAAAAAAAAATCTACTGTACTGTCTTTTTAATTGTGCTGGGGAAGCCAAGAAAATTTTAAGCAATATGCTTTGATTTCAGATCAGGTAAGCTAGTCAAAACAATTACCTTACATCTGCATCGCAGTGAGGTCTGGCAGATAGAGATAGGCAGCTGATTTAAAGCTGGAAAAAGAGCCTGAAACTCCTATGCCATGCTGCCAAGTCTCAGATTAAGTCATAGCTCCTGTTAGCAATTTAACTTGAGGGAAGGAGGGCAGGATTTGTTCTGTCCTACTCAATGATTCTGTCCTACCTGGTTGTAGCTTTTATACAATGGATGTCTGAGTAAGCCATGCTGGTTTCCTGTTATGATCAGTGAACAGTTCTTCAAGATGAGGCTCGTCTCAGCCCATTTATGTGTTGTGATCTGAAATTATGTGAATCATGCCTATGATACTCCTGCTTCTCTTCCCCAGTTATTTACCCTGTATGATTACATTACAGATCTCTATGTATGAGTTAATGTATTATCAGGCAGGTGACCTTTGAAGGTCCCTTCCAACACTAACCATTCTATGATTCTATGACTCCTAACCTATCGTGGTACAACAATGGAAACTATGACTTACTTGAGATTTGGCACCATGTCAAGGCCAGAATAAAGGCTAATACTCCTAGGCTTAGGTGAGAGTGTTTATTGTCTGGAAGGTACGGTGGATAAATCCCACAATTAAGTGAGCATAGACAAATTCTCTCCTTTTGCATGATATTTGTCTGATGCAGGAGTAGCAGTTTCTATATGCCGCTACAAAATAGTACTGGTTAGGGTTTTTTTTGCTGCAACATGTTAGTCTTAGGCTTATAAAAAAAAAAAATGACTTTACTTTAAAAAAAAAAAACACAAACAAAAAAAAACAAAAAACAAAACCATGAAACTTTATAGCCCTTCATGGACCAAAAACAAAGTGCAGAAATTACCACAGCAGATATAACAAACTGGATTTTCAAAGTTATACTCATGGAATTGCAAGTGTTCTTAACATGCAACACTGTTGATTTGTACATGTACAGTAAACACTTGCATTTGTAAATTAAACTTCCATAAATCTCAACACAATGCTTATCTAGAAGAAGTGAGTTTCAGTTTTGTTTGAATTTTTTTAATGAATCAATTTCTTTGGGAGGATGACGGAAACATCTTAAGCTCTAACACAAGTAATTCTGGAATGGTGATTTGTATTAGAACTGTCTGAAAAAGTAAATACTGGGTTCAAATGCCTTTATCAAAGTGGAAAAACTTGTCAAGTGTTCACCAGGGACTTTATCCCAAGCCATGTAAATCACAGTTAAGACTCTTCAGTAGGATAGAATTTGTCATTTGCATATCATCATCATTATTGCTTTGGAGGTGGGAGGGGGATGTGTGCTAATGATATTCACAGCTTGTCATAAATTGAGAAGAGTTGGTAGTGCCAGCTGAGAAGACCATAACAAAGAAACTAACAGAAATGCAAGACAGTGACTTAAGTATAAACTAAAATGTAGAAAGGAGGCAGGAGATGAAAAATGTGCTCTAACAGAGATGCAGACTGGCAGTGGCCAGTAAAGCCAACTGAATGCTGACAATATTAATTCTTAAATAATCATCCCCTAAGGAAATATCAGCACTTGCAGCTGGTTAATTGTTTGGATGGTTCAAAAAAGTAACAGATTAGAAATGCATTTGTCTTATGCTGTAGCCACAAAAAAAAATGGACTAAGTTTCAACATGGAGACTGCAGGTATCTATCATAGAAGTAGTCTGTCTTTCTAGAGCTCTGATGTACTAGGGACTGCAATACCTATCAATTAATGGGTAGAAGTGATGAAAAATCCTTGCAGAGTTGGGAGAATTTCTCAAAAGGGATTGAATAACAACACCCAATTCAGTCAAAGTCCTTTGAGATCAGTAGCTCCCAGCAATTTACTGACAAGTGATGCAGCAGCTTCCCACTTCCCAAACAGATCACTGTGGTTCACTGTCCAGCCCATACAATGTATACTACTGTAAACAGCAAAGCAAATGCCTTAACTGATGCAGCAGCAAATGCCATGGCTTGCCAACCTTTAGTAAAGATTATGGCAGTTGCTTCAGACAAGAGCTCGTGGCCCTATGTCAACCACCCAAGAAAATTACATCAATTGAATATGAAAAATGAACAAAAAGAACAGTGGATAAAACGGGAAGTAGTAGATGATGAAGACAGAATATGGACAACAGGGGGAAATCTGTCTTAATGAAGAAATACCTGATGACTATAACCAGATTGTTCCATGATTAAGCTCATGGAGAAGTGGAAGTAGTGACTAATCACGTACAGCAAGTATGGATTGCACTGGAAGTCTATGCAGCCACTAAAAGAATTATTAATGCCTGTTCCACTTGTCAGAAATTCTCAAATATAAAACCTACCTGTGAACTGGGAAGTCAACCATGGGTTTTTTTCCCATTCCAAAGATTGAAAGTAGGTTATGCTGATATGCCCGCAGTATGTGGATATAAACTTTTGCTAATAATAGTAGACCAATTATCAAGATGGGTAGAGGCTTTACCAGCAAGAAAAGCAGACACTGGAGAAGTAATAAAAGCTCTCCTTAAGAAATTATTTCTAGATATGAGGTACCAGAATCTATTGAATCAAACAGAGGGTTGCAGTTCACAGCAGAAATCATTGATTGACTTTATAAGTGTTTAGAAATAGAAAAAAAAGATTGCATACCCTTTACCACCCTCAAGCATCTGAGCAGGTAGAAAGGATGAGTTAAATTATTAAGGAGAGACTAACTAAAATTTATTAAGGAGAGACTAACTAAAACTTGGGACATTTGAAATGCCCCAAGACAACACTTAGGACTACTCCCTGTCAAAGTCCTTTTTGGGAAACACTTGTATGAGGGACTTGTATCACGGCCAAAACCAGCCTCATGAATAGAGATAGGCGTTTAACACACTGTGTTATAAATTAACAGGAAATCTTCAAAATTACAAGGGTTTTTGCTCAGTGGTGCCAAGCCCCGCCTCTGGAGATACAGGTACATGATTTGCAGTCTGGGGATAGAGTTGTAATAAAAGTATTTTGCCATAAAGCTAAATTGGAACCCAGGTGAAAGGATCCATATACCATCTTATTAAGTTCTTTCTTTGCTTTAAAAGTTGCAGGGAAGGAAGCTTGGATCCGCCACTCACATGTTAAATGGTTGCCAGAGGATCATTCAGTAGGTGAACAATGACTGGTGGAAGAAGAATCTACTGTGGCCACTGTTAGAAACTGAAACAATTTGATTTTCTTTTCCAGAGCTACTTGGATGCTGGATTTCCAAGTGCCTGAGGAAAGTATGGAAATTCTATGGGTAAAGTTATTAACCTTTTGCATGCCTATTACATGAGTAGAGGGAGTATCTAAATCTATTAGGAATGAAGGGGAAAAAAAAAAAAAATCTCTATTTCAACCTATCACAAACCATAGTCCAAATTACTAATAAAACTAACTATTGGATACATACTTGCCTTCCAAGCCACTCAGCTTCAAGCATTCCCCTATTAGGGATCTCTATACCAGATAACATGTCATAGACTACCTTGTGGACCACTTCTACTTTCCATGGAGACCAGATTGATTCATAACAATGAGAGGTGGTAATCCCAGAAGCAAAGAACAAATATGGAACATGTGTAAAACATCACACGTGTTCCAGTCAACTTAAGCTCCTATACAATAATACTGCTCCTAGGGGCAACTTTAATGATTGTAAGCAAAAAAAAAAAATCAAAGTAGAAATAGCAGGAATACTTGGAGAATATTCCAGTAGGCCTTGGCCTGTACCTGAGGGGAAAAGAGTGGTTTTGAATATGTGGTAAGAGAGTTCACAGAAGAGTACCAGGAGGTTGGCTAGGAACTTGTACCTTAGGATCTGTTACTCTCAATATTTCTGTGTTCTCAAATTTAACTATGGAATAAAGATCGTGGTTCCAAACATTTGTTCATAGTACTAAATGTAGTAATCCAATAGTAGAAAGGCTGACCACATTCCACTCCTTTGTTAGATGGTTTATTCACTGGATGGGAGTGAATTAGCAAAGGCCTTAGTAAATATTTCAGTAGCAATAGAAATTCTTGGCAATAGTACTGCTGATGCAATTACAGCTTTACAAGAAGAGGTTTCACAACTCTCCAAAATTACACTGCAGAATAGAATGGTACTAGCCACCTTGCTAGCCTCACAAGGAGGAGTATGTATAGTTATTAATACCAGTTGTTGCACGTGTGTTGACCAGAGTGGAAGGATTTAATCTGACATCTGGCAGTTGTGGGAACAAGTGACATTAATGCATAAAGTACAGTTGGATAATACTTCAACAGGATTTCAAGAAATATAGTCTTGGTTCACCTCCTGGATACCAGATTTAGGAGCCTGGGCAAAATGAATTCTTTATGGGTTATTGATTTTTATAATAATCTTTGCAATACTGTTTGTTTCTATTCAGTGTTATAACATATGCTATACACAACTGTGCTCACATCTTTGAGACTACAAATATTCTGCTCCCATATAATATATAACAGGAATGTAACAAAGGCAAGACTGTTCTGGAAAGGACTGTTACATAGCTAAAACTTAGCAATAGTAGTTTAACACTAGTAGACAAAGCTTGCAGGCCATGGTATATGAACTATAACAACCATATTACAGCATGCCAAAGAACTAACCAGAAATCCTGTTGAAATTGACCTAAGAGAATGTGACACAGGATGTAGAATCACTGTATATTGCATAAAAGGTAACTGCATAGTAACAAAACAGCAAACAAATCAAACCAATAAGAAGCAAAAAGACCCTGGACCTTAATATTACTCTTGGTCTGAACTATCACCTGAGGGGTGGGAAACTTGGATTGAGAGGGTATAACTGCCAAGGGATTTCTTTGTTCAGAGTGCCTCTTCAGAAGCATCCAGCTCAAGCTGTGGTACTGGTAATAAAGAAAACATACACGTATGTGCATTTAAGATAAACTGTAAAGATCTCCTTACATAAGGACTTACACTTAAAGATTGTTTAGGGAACCTATGAGTCTACATGTGTAGAAAATACATGTGTACAAATACATATGAAAAGTAAAATACTGGCATACAGTGTCTAATCCACTCTGTAACTCTGAGTAAGGCTCAGATTTTGCTGGTCACTTGAACAAAGTTATCTTAATTTCCCAGGCTGTGACTCTTCCATGAGCTTTAGTAGCTGCAAGTTCTGTAACGAGACTGACCCTTGATCTTGGACCTGAGGTATTATTCCTCAGTACAGTGGTGGGGGAAAATCCATAATTTGTCAGCACTTTTATTCTAAATCCACTCAGTGCTACACTTCCCACATCCACAAGTGTTATTCTGTGCATTAATGAAGTGAACAACTAAGCAAAAGTTTTACCATAACACATGCCATACTGAAACTTTCCTGCCCATATGATTTTTAAGAACATCAACTAATAAAGGGAGGTCAACTGATGAGAAAATACAGCTGGCATAACATTGATACTGCATATGGACAAAGTTTGAGGTGACAGGTTATTTCGTTTTTTTTCTGTAGCAACAAATTATCTGAGAAGAAAGCACTTACAATCTAGTACATATTCTCTATATGTGCATGCATCTTCTATATTTGCAAACAAGAACATAAATTTTCCACAGCTAGAAAAATTATCTTCTGTTTTGCTGTTCATAAAAGTTCTGAAGCAGTATGCACATTCACAAAGTCAGATACTAACCTTAACTAAAGTTTATCTCAAGAATGATGGCTACAGGCTGATGTAGGCAGCAAGGTGAGGTGTTGAATGAAAGTTACCAAGTCTACTACTACTACTTTTAATGTCAAGGTAAATCCAAAAAGTAAGCTGAGTAATGTATATTGATCTACTAAGGGTGAATAACTAAATAAACTGACTTAAAGCCAATAGTATACTGGAATTGTTTCATGTCCTTAGACACAGCTTGAATTTTGCATTTAACAGTCAACAAGCAGACTTTTACAGGCTATTAGTCTATATGTGAATTATTGCCCCTGGGTATTGTAGGAATGAAAAACACTGTTTCATTTTAGAAATGCTCTTTTCTGTGCAATTAAAATTTCATAATGATATTTAGGCACATGAGTTTAGAACACGTGCCTAGTAACTGGATCAGCATGAAAGACTTTAATACAGCCTTTGGAACAGTTGGTCTCTGGATTTATAATACACAAAATGAAAGAATGTAGACAAAGGATAGGAGCTACTATTGTCCATAGTAGTAAATGCTTTTATGTAATTTGTAAGTTTATTAGATTACATATATTTACGAGCCCTGAAGATTGTTTAAATCATACGTTGCAAAACTCATGTTAACCCATTAAATTGTAACCTTTAAAAAATCCTCAATATTAATTCAACTATTGTGAATCATTTGTCTGTCTGTCATCCAGGGAGGCTAGAATAGCTACCACTGAATGTTTGTTTCACAACCTTTTGAGATTGTGTAAAGTACATTTTATATATTAGTGTTGGAAAAAAGAGAAAAGCCACACTGGCAGCGTACAAACAAGGCGAACCACAAAAGCCAGAGCATTCAAATTTAAATATGCAATTTAAAAGATGCTCTTGCTTTTGAATTTGCAGGGTTTTGTCAGCATATATCTGAGCCATAATGCTATTTAAATGCAGGTTTTTGTATACAACAGGTTTCTGATTGAAACAAGATTAAAAGCTGTTTGAATTCATTGTTCATGTGAGTTTGTAGAGCAAAAAGCTATCCCACACAAGTGTCAAGCTAGATTTTTTTTTTTACCTTATATTTGATTCATAAGACACAGGGATTGTGGTTCCTTTTACGTTTAAGAAAGACAGAAAAATTCTTTCATTTGAACATGACATTGTGAAGATACCTCTTTCTTAGCAGCTACTTAATAACATGTTTCTTTCAGAATATAGTTCTTTCCAGAAAGAATATTAAAGACAAGTATAGTAGAACTAATTTGTACCATTATCAAAACAATATGATGAAATGCTGTTACGTAAGTACGTAAACTTTACTGAAAAAAAGTCTTCTGAAGAGGTCAACTCTTAATGTATCAGTTGAGGCTTATCCAGCATTATACTTGCGTTTCTACTTGTTACATATATCAGTGCTGAGGAAATGTGATTTGCAAATCTCATCTCTGAATCCAGTTGCTTCTTTGAGTCACTGATTTCTCACTACCATTTCAGACTGCCTCACAAATTGGACAAGCATGGTCTATAAAATCATAGAATCATAGAATAATTTGGATTAGAAAGGACCTTTAAAGGTCATCTAGTCCAACTCCCCTGCAAGGAGCAGGGACCTCTTCAACTAGATCAGGTTGCTCAGAGCCCGGTCCAACCTGGCCTTAAATGTTTCCAGGGATGGAAATGTTTCCAGGGATGGGGCATCTACCACCTCTCTGGGCAACCTGTTCCAGGGTTCCACCACCCTCATTGTAAATAAAATTTTCCTTATGTCCAGTCTGAATCTCCCTCTATTTTAACCATTACCCCTTATATATCACAACAGGCCCTGCTAAAGAGTTTCTCCCCATCTTTTCTATAAGCCCTGTTTAGGTACTGGAAGAGTGCTCCACGGAGCCTTCTCTTCTCCAGGCTGAACAGCCCCAACTCTCTCAGCCTGTCCTCATAGGAGAGGTGCTCCAGCCCTTTGTTTTTCTTCTTCCAAACACACTTGTCTGCTGTTGCAAAATAATAACTATCTCTGTCTCTTTACTTTTTTTCCTTTGAAATCAGTGCTTAAAGCATTTGCTTGAAGCTTCTTTTCAGTCTCCATTCAACTTATTTACTCATATCCATTCTAAACCATGTTCTAACAGCCTTTTCCCAAAGCATACGTTACCCTATATCCATATCTTCTCTAGTTGTGTGATTCTTGATGACAAATTCCTTAAACTTATATTGTTAGCTCTTTCTGATTTTTTAAACTATTTCCCTCGATTCCCCTTCAGTTTTTCTGTGCAGGTTCTTGTAAATTGTAAGGTTTCAGGTTCATGCTTCTTCCTTAATAATCTTTGTGGGAAATCTCATGTCCCCACATGGTATTATTTACTAAATATCTGTCAGTAACTTAGTGATCTACTTCTGTCTGGTTTCTTCATTCCTGCATCTCCTCTGTTTTGATGTTAGCCCTGACTATCAGACTAAACCCATCAAAGGAAAACCAGGCACACATATCTCCGTGGAGCTGTTCAGCTCTTTACTTGTTCAGATTTCCTCATATACTGGGAAATAACGGGTGTTTCAGGCATGGGGGGGTAGGCGGGGAGGGGCAGGCTGGGAAGGTTGTGCATTTGTTGTGTGGGTTTGGTTTTTTTTGTTGTTTTTTTTCAAGCAGTGTCATGGGCTACTTGAGAGCAGTGAAGAGCACTTCCTATCTCTTGTCTAAATACACAGATAAATTTTTCTTTCAAGTAATCTACTTATTTTACAATAAAGAGCAAAATCAAGCTGTGTACTCATTTAACTAAAACCTTACAGCACAAATGAACCCTTCCCCTCCTATCACATCTGCAAAGTAAAAGAACATCTTCTGCCCAGTTTCATCCTGGGAACAGGATCTTGCACCCTGATAGGGCCTTTTACATTTATGTGTTGCTCAGTCAGATGCATTCAACTACAGTTTTATAAGAGTTCTGTAGACATAGCAAGCTCAAGAGCAATCAAGATGAGAAAGAAGGCTTAGGATGGTATTTGTTTCATGTTGCCTTTTTTTTTTTAACTTTGAAGTGTCATGAGGATTGTTTAAATCTTAATGTTGATTCCACTAAATTACTTTCTGAAAACTAAGTGTGTGACAGTAAACATGAAGGAGTGAAGATGAGCCTGGGAAGCAGTAGGGAAGATGTCTTAGTATTTTGTCTTTGTTTCTCATTATCCAACTCTATATTAAATTGACAATCAATTAAACTGATTTTCCCGTTGTTGAACCTCTTTAGCCTGTGGTGTTAACAAGTGGTCCCTGTCTTTACCTTAGTCCGTGAGCTCTTCCCTATTGTTTTCTCCTCCTCCTGCCCTGTTGAGGAGGAGGAGTGAGAGAGCTGCTGAGTGGAGATTTGGCAGCCAGTCAAGGTCAACCTCCAGTAGTGTGAAAGCTTTGCTCAGTGAAGTTGAGGGAGATCAACATACAGGGTACATCAGTAGCCATGAAAGAGGCATAACTAGGACAGATGTTCTAATAAATTAAACTTTTCCCCAGGCACTTTCACACTCTCTTTTCTTAAGATGTCAGTCACACCTTCCAGATGCATCTCTTCTAGCTCTCTTCCCCCTGAGATAAAGGACAAGCAGTGTAGCAGCAATATTATGTTGCTCCGTGTGTAGCTGCAAACATCCTCAACAGCGAGAGAAGGAAGTGGGGACTTGGGTAAGAGAACAGAATGACATCTAGACATCATCAGCAACACTACACTGCTAGAATATGTAGTTATGGTACTCCACAGGCTTTTTAAAATAACTTCAGGAACATTGTTTTGTGTGGGATTTGGGGGAGTTTGTTTGATTTTATTTAATTTGGATTTAGTGGTGAAGATGTGATATCAAAACCAGACTTTCTTAATTATGATTATTTATCAGTCCTCTGGCATCTGCAGGTTACTTTGTCCTTTTTGCTTACTTGGGCCAAGCATTGTAGTGTCTCCAGTACATATACTGCTTCACTTAAGCTTGAGGCAATTCCTTTCAAACTCCTTTATTTTTTTTTCTTTATTTTTTTTTCTTCCCCCTCTGCTTCTCTATTAAGGTTGCAGTTATACCATGATGTTCCAGAAATATGTAGCAGCTATACCTGTCATTGCACTGGTCTTTATCTGTTAGCTTCCTTGTCTGCTCGCCTGCTGAGCTACCAAGCAAGCATCTACTATGAAGATTCTGAAATGATATACTTCTGACAATAGAAGAACACTTTATTCCCATTACATGTAGCCTTAAGTATACACATTACTCATACCACTACTGTCATTTATTGACAGCGTTGAACTGTCAGCGATCTAGTTAGCACAGTTAGGTGCTGCAGCTTCAGTTGCTAGACAGAATGACATTTTACTCATGGAGCTTGTTATTACATTTTGATTTTTTACATTGGATTAAAGCCAAAACACAGGCTCGTTTACAAGAAAAAAAAATTAAATCAAAGTAGGAATGGTTAACTATTTGCACACTGTTTCACAGAATTTGGAGATAGCTCAGAGCTTCTACCAAACTGGGGAACTGAATTATGTGGGTGGGGTTTTTTTTGTTCTTTTAGAGAGGCTTAAATCTATAAATGTGAACTGGCGAATATTAATGAACTTCAACCTCATAGAAATATTAACTTCAAATTAGATCATTTAAAGACCCCATGTTAAGATGGAATGCAAAAGATTCATAAGAATATTCTTAATTCTAAATTCAGAAGGCAATATGAAGAATTTATATGAATGTAATACAAATAGGAATGTGCAAATAAGTGTTTAACAGGGGTTAAGAATGGCTTGTATTGATAATGGAGAATACCATGTCCAGGACACCACTGCCAGGATGCTGTTCTTAGTAGTAAAATGGAGAAATGTTGCCCATATCAAAGTGAGAAAGTCTGCACCATGGTAATATCTCACTACAGGTGATTTGTCAGAAGTTAAAAGGAACTCAAGACACACGCTGAGGACTTGAAAGCTGTCATCTTTGGTTTTTTCCTTCCATGTTGCTGACCAGACCGTACAGATGCATTTATCGGTGCTTATGAGCGCAGAAAGTCATCTTGTTTAAAGATCTAAAAACAAAAAAAAAAACCTTTCCCCTTTATAAGAACTTGCGTTAAATTTTGTTACACTATTTTCTTGCAATTACAAACTTCTAGGATTTTGATGTTCCAGAAATGCATATTTGCTGCCTGACTTTAATAAAATTCCTAGATTTTAGAAACTCCAAGAAAAAAACACACTTCATTTTTAACCTACTTTATATGTTTTGGCCCTGTTGTTGTTAGAGTAAGGCAACAAGTAGGTATTTTCAGTCTGTAGGATGCTAGCTCTACAGTAATTTACTGATTCAGTGTTCTGAATGTGTATTTCATGAAAAATGGGAGGAATGTCTTCTAAAATTAATCCTGGCCTAAAAAATAACGTTGGTACACTGCATTAATTTGATATTTATGCTGAGTTTAGGCAATTTGATTTATACCGGATACTTGTGCCAGTGAACTGTGCAGTGCTGGTTTGAAAAAAAAAAATATTATTCCCTACCTCAAAAGTTAAAAAAATATTAAGTCAGGTCTCTAAAGCTATATTTACTTTCCAAAAACAGGATTCGCTTTGTTAATTGTCTCGTTTCAGTCTTTAGGATATACTTGGATCGTAATTTTGTCACATCTATTAGACCTCTAGTTAGCAAAGTGCAATGTTCTTTTTTGGTCTCAAATACAAGCTCTTAAGGGAAGCACCGAATGCTGAAAGACAAATTGCACTTTAATGTAGGAGTGTAAAGCATAGATGCCTCTAAGTGCTATAGAAAGAGTCACTTTGAGCCTCTTGTTGCATTACTAAGGCTTGTGGCTTAGTCCATGAATAGAAGCTGAACACAATGATAATCACCGTTTAAATTTAGAAAAATCTACATTTATGTCTCTTTTCCTACCCTATCTTTTCAACAAGTTTAGGCAAGTTAGACTAGCGCAGCAGATGTTTTCCATGATGCCCCTGGAGTTCTGCTGAGTAGTGCACATCCAAGACTTATCCTGACAGTTTGGTAGGAAGGGATCTGAACACACACAACGCTCTCATATGTGGACATGTCTGAACAACAGAAAATTCCCATCACATTTGTCATAGCCAATCATAAAGGCTGAATTTAGTTGCCCTTTTTCACAACACTCCAAGAAATTGCATATGTGCAATGGGTAGTTTACCAGGATTTACATAAATGCAATGTCTAATAAATGTATATTCATGTCAGATCGCCCTCTTTAGGTGTGTCCTATTTTTTCAGTGAGGATGCACATATGATTTAGGAGCAAATACATCAAGTGGGATGCTGAGTTGGTGCTTCCTCAGCCTGTTCTTGGTACCACTTTTTTGTGTAACCGTATGTTTTCCAGATGCTGCCTTTTCAGCAAAGGAGAGAGAGTCTCTCACGACAGACAGTGTGGCTTTAGCTGTGCAACTATGGGAATAGATAGATTTTAGATCTTTATTTAGGGTTAGTACTTTGGTTCTCAACTACCTTTAGCCATAAAGCACACAGCAGTTCTTTGCCTAGAGTGGAACAGCCGACTCACTTGCTCTTTCTGTTCTCAAAACTGCCTTTGTCCTCTGCTATCAATAATATAAATCAAAAACCAGTAAAAAAACTCACAAATAAAAAAAAAGTACTTTTTGAAATTGTATGAGAGCTTTGTGAGAGAGTAGAAAACAAAAAGTAGATAAAGGAGAGGAGAGAGAGGAATTAAGGATTTTAAGCTCCACTCAAGCCATGTCATTTAATATTCCTTTTACTTTATTTCCATCCAGATAATGTTCACTGTATACCACCAGGACTTTTAGAGCTCTAAGAAATGTTAAGAGATTGAGAAGTACAACAATTTTTGACAGTTGTAATGTCATAAACACACACCTAGACATCACGCACTTCTGTTCTTTCCAGTTTTATAACACGTTAGGGGATTTGTGCAAACCATATCTGTTTCGTAAAGCTGCAGCATATCTGATAGAAAAACCCTCATATTCATCCTGAGTCTGTTTTCTGTGTTAGAGTGGGTTTAGTCATTAGGAAAGGATGTTCTACCAGCATAGTTAACTTTTATAGGAATATTTCCTGGCATTCATTTCCATCAACTGTCCCTTTAAAAATGTTAAGAAATTGCACCCATAAATTAGCCATCTGGTAGCTGATGATTCATGTCTATGTCTTAGCAATTTTGTTTTGTGTTTCCTTAAAACCTGAGTTTGCATAGGCTCACAAGGGAATAAATTCTCAGGGAATTCATTGAGTTCAGGACTACTGTCCTCCTTGTCATACCTTCTCTTTTGCAAAAGCACTGGTAGTGGCAGGTGTTCCTAGGGCCAGATTATTTCCATGTGTGAGTGAAGCCATTGTGGGTTTAGGCAGCCATGGATTTCAAAGCACTCAGTCCTGGTATCCTTGACATTACAGTTATTAACTTATGCTGAAACAGAGCTGCAAAAAGTTCCTCTACCAGCCTGTACACACTTTTAAACATCCTGCATACCAATAAATATGCTACCTCTTCCACACTTTCTTGGTGTTTTTTAATGAATGGAGGGAAAACTTGAAACATTGCTGGAAAGAGTTTCACGTAGTTAAAATCTCTGCCCTATGCTGGCTGTTAGTCTTTAAGAAAATTAAATGTGAATGAGGGAGGATTGGAAAAGATAACTCTTCAGTCTCTAGAAGTCTTTATTTTAGAGGAAAATGACGCCCCGTTGTTTTAGCCCTGATAGTACACTTGCAAAAAAAAAAAAAAAAGTCGTAAATGTTCTAGTTCTGCATTTAGAGAGGAAGTTGATATTTGTATACTAAAAGGTGATGACTACTGAAGTTATAATTAGAATGTTTGAGAAGAGGGAAGAAATGGTATAGTAATTAAGGTTGAGTTGTCCTTTAAATTCATCTCCATAACATTTAAATGCATTCATTAACTCAATACATAATTGGAAGGCATGCCATTAATGCAACAGTTCTGAATGTTTATCAAATTACTTCCAATCAGTGATGTATCTTGATGATGCTTGGCAATCCACTGTATGGACATCAATAAAATACTAATTATAAAATACTAATTGTAATCACTCCATAAGGTCTAAAAAGAAGCATTACTGTTTAAATTAAATTAAGTTAATTTTATTGACTTAATTATTGAAGGATGAGCTGTTGCAAGCTGTAAAATTCTGAACTGACATTTCAAATTACTTCCATACTTATAATTAATGCCTATTCTTCTAAAAGCAAAGACCACAAACAAATAGATGCTGGAGATAATAGGTCATGCAAATTAGCACATGCCTGCTCACCAACAGTTGAAAAATAGTTTGTTTAAAAATAAGTTATAGAAAATTATTTTGCTTTATTAGAGAAAAAAAAAATCTATAATCTCAAGAGTTTTTAAAGTAAGCCTGATTTATTTGTCATGCAGTCAGTTACAATTGCAATAGGAAGTGTTTGTTAATAGCTAGGCAAAATATGTAGGTATCTCACCACTTAATCTAATTTATTTATCCATTTCTCGTTCCCTCTCTGAAACCTTATTTCCCAATGTCTAGCCTCACAGCTAACCCTAAGGCAACATACTTGATCATTAACTTTTTCATTCATAAATACTAGAGCATTAATAATGCAAGTAATAATCTGATTTGAAGGAAATGTTGCTATCTAAAGTTTACAGACTTTTAAATGGCCCTACATTTGTTTTCCACTGCATTAGGACATATTTAACCCATGTTTGACTTTCACTTATAATAATAAATTAGTTATTGGCATACTTATAAACTTTATCAGAATTTGTTCACAGATAACTGATAGACTTGTAAAATGATTATTCAGAGCTTTGTTTTATTTTATACAGCAAAAAATAACTGGGCAACTTGGAGGGGATAGTGTAGCATGCTGGTTTCGGCTGGGATAGAGCTGATTTTCTTCATAGTAGATAGTACAGGACTACGTTTTGGATTTGTGCTGAAAACAATGTTGATAATACAGGAATGTTTTCATTATTTTTGAGCAGTGCTGACACAGTGTTAAGGCCTTTTCTGTTTCCCAGCAGAACTCACAACCTCACCAAAGAGTAGGCTGGGGATGCACAAGAAATTGGGAGGAGACTCATCTGGGACAGCTGACCACGACTGACCAAAGGGATATTCCATATCCTATGACATCATACTCAGCAATGTAAAGCTGTGGGAAGAAAGAGGAAGTGAGGGACATTTAGAGTGGTGGCGTTTGTCTTCCCAAGTAACTGTTACATTTGATGGAGCCCTGCTTTCCTGGAGATGGCTGAACACCTGCCTGCTGATGGGAGGTAGTTAATTAAATCCTTGTTTTGCTTTGCTTGTGTGCACAACTTTTTCTTTACTTATTAACCTGTTTTTATGCCAATCCATGAGTTGTCTCACTTTTACCCTTCCAATTCTCTCCATCATCCCAGTAAGAGGGAGGGAGTGAGTAGCTGTCTGGTGCTTAGTTGCCTGCTGGACTTAAACCATGACAGACGGATATGGAGTTTGGGCTGTGGCAAGGTTTTGGTGCCTCACAGAAGAGGTGAGGACTGTTTGCTGGCTGCAGGCTATTTAAAAGGCGTATTGCTGGGTTTCTTTATGCTGCCATACATATTGCATCTGTGCATATGAGGATAATCTAACTGTTTTTCAGGTCAGGCCATCTTTAGCACATAACTGAGAGCTAAGCTTTATTCTTAAAGAAATACTAACTGGGACAAGTGAGAGAGCTAAGATATCTTAGGTGAGCTAAGATCTAGGTTTTGACAGAATGTATGTTGAGATTAACTAAAACTGTATCTGTTAGGGAGTATTTCAGAGTTAAACTCTGAGTGTACAGTAGATATCTCCAAATAGTCTCAGACATCTTTAAATCTATATCAAATGTATTTCAAGTTCTCCAAGTTTTCACTTATAAATACTAAAAAATAATTGAAACAAATGTGATTGAGGTTCCATTACTTTGAAATAATGAAGCAGAATTATATTATATTTTCCAGGCAAAGTGCAATCCATTACAAATGTGAAAGCCAAGTCTTTGTTAACTCTTGGTATAGTTTCATTTGGAGAGGATAACTTATTTCCTTTTTTTTCCCCTAAAAGGCACATCACCCTGATATACTGCATTTCTGTTGTATTATTTGCATTTCAAGACTTATTAATTGTTTAGACTTGGATGTTTCAGATGCTGGGATCCAGTCTAAGAATTTTAAAACTTTTTTTTTTCCCATGTCATTTCATTTATTTACTTGTGTTAGCTATGTCTTTAAACTGCCATTAAGTTGTTCCAACGATATTGATGGAGTAGCATTGGAATCACAATGGTGATAGTCACCTAATTGAACTTTACAAGTTCATAGTTCTTGGATTATAGTGGAGAGACCTTTGGGAACTTGTATAACAATTCTCTATCTTTATAGCTCTGTGAAACCTCTCTCTTCAGCCCACCTCAAGGCCATGTTGATTACTATGGATTTACTACTGTCACAAATTCACTAACACTAATATAACATGGACTAGAGGCAAATCGTAAGTGGAGAATTTTCAGAAACTAACAGCTGGTTTTGCTAAGGAAAAAATGGAACTTAGTGTTCAGTGTTTCCTGAATACAAGGGTTACTGAGGTTAGTCCTGTTATTCTCTCTGATTTAGTTTTTCTTGGCTTCCTTGGCTAATTAAGTCCTTTACTGAATATTTGGATAGACAAAAGGCCTATTTTGCTGTAGCTGAAGTAGCTCTAAAAATCACACTAGGATATATTTGGAAGACGGAGAGGGAAATGGAAATATCTAATGGCCATGAAAATGCTGAGCAATGTCTACCTTGTGGTATAAGAGCTTACTATATTTTTTGTACGGTGTAGTATATTACACTGTACATTAGCTTCAGAGATCTTGTCATGTTAAACTTCTCCTCTTAAACACTATGCAATTTTAAATACTTTTTCTTTAATCCTCTATGACGACATGGGAAAAATTTCTAATGAAACTTCATTCACCTCTTAGGAAAATTACTGGTTTTGGAAAACACTGGAGGTACTAATGATACTAGATGCACAAACTGTCAATCAGAACAAGAAAAGGCAAAGTGAGCCAAACTTTGAATTGACACACTATAAACAAACAAAGCTGTTCAAATTTTATGGCAGTGAGATGTACACATATAAGATTATGTCTTGAATAACAGGAAGATGGAGACTTACACCTACAGTAATTATTCCGTGCCTAGTGGAAATGTCATGCCTGAAGAACGGGTGGGAGTTTCAGAACACATCATTCTCCTCATCCTGGGTTATGAACCAGACTTCTGGGCAAAAGGTTGTGGCGGGAGCTGTTGTTTTCAGAAAGCAGAATTCACTGTGAGATGAAGGATATTGTATTTGTAAGTTGTAAGAGTATTTCTTTAGAACAATATCCAGCAAAATTATTGTCTTGGGCCTACATTTGCGTACTTTCTGTCCTTCTCGCTTATCATTTCTCTGTCTCTTGCCCCACAGCAAGGCTCCTCCTTTCTTTTTCTTAGGCATAGACTGGGAGCTTAACTACTGAGGCTGACTGAACAATACTCTGACAAGTCCAGGGGGTTTTTGGCCTTGGCTGTTAGCAGGACTCAACTTTATGTTCTTAGGAAAGTTGATGAAATTTTTAAAGTTGTTGTTGCACCTATTTTGGTTTCCATGGGAACACTGATAAAATGTTTCACTTCTTCCATAATCTCTTTTCATTATATTCAGGAAGATAAGTCATCTGCTACCTAATTTTCTGAGCATCTAAGCACTTATTTGAAGTCATGCCTTTTTTTTTTTCTTTATTAGAGAAAATCTGGGAGGTCCTTGTATGCCACTCATACAGTCTCATCACAAGTGACTTTGTATGTCACTGATTAGAACAAAGGGAGGACATAAATCATAGTTTGTGGGTAGAAGTTGTGAGATAAGGAAAAGTGTGATGGAATTCGGAAACAGAATCATAGAATCATTTAGGTTGGAAAAGACTTTTAACAGGTTTAATAGGTTGGTATTCCTTCTGCACTGGACTGGGAAGCACATCCATCAGAGATGTGATAGAAGTAACTGAAGGGAGGTGGTTGTTCATGCATTTACAGGACAGAGAAGTAGCACCAAGGTCCTTGTATGCCCTAGAATGCTATGAGATGTCCAAGATCCCAGGACTGATAAAGGAGTATGAAATGCCACAACAGTGGATCAATTCTATGCCTGAAGTTTCGTTTTTTACAACCACACAAGGTGTACCACAAAGTTTCAACAGAGATAGTCCTGTATCTTAGAAGCTAGTCATCTTAATAAACTATTCTAAGTCAGGCAAGTATCTGAGAACCTTGATGTATTGGTGTTTGTCTGAAAGTAGCACTGAACCAAAGAATGAGAATAGATAAGAATGAGAATAGATAAGAATTAGAATAAGAATTTCTGAGAATACACAGTGAGATAAAGTAACTTTTATGTTACTTTATTTTTATTGTATTATATAGCAAGGAATTTTCACATGAGAGTCTTGTCTTAGTTGTAATTAGCTAAACCCAGGTTTGACATTGGAGAAAAGTGGCTAGAAGAAATTAACAACACAGAGAGAAACCCAAATGAGTTTATTTGGTTTACATAGCAAGGTTTGGGCAGGGGCTGCAGGGGTAGCTTCCTGTGAGAAGACACCAGAAGCTTCCCCCATGTCTGACAGAGTCAGTGTCAGTCAGCTCTAAGATGGATTCGCCACTGGACAAAGCTGAGCCAATTGTCGGCAGTGGTGGCACCTCTGTGATAATATAGTCAAG